>SZWC01002756.1:5857-21771 GCA_023375785.1 Penium margaritaceum
CCCCACCCCTCACCCCTCTCATCCCCCTACTGAATTGCTTTGTTTTCTTTGCTTTCATTCCCTCTGCACCTCTCAAGCTCTGTCCCCTTTCACCACTCCTTAGCTTTCATGAAAATGCAATGAACCACATGTTTGGGCATTGTGTATGATGCGAAGGATGGTCAGCATATCTCATCATGAACCATGGCTATGGCTATGGCTGAAGGTCTTGGAACAATGCCATGCTTCATTGACCCCGGAGTTGAGAGCAAGGTTGTGGATTTGCTTTAAACCAAAAGAGCGAATGATTGAGGAGAAAAGCGGTAGCAATGGCATGCTAGGGATGTAGGGAGAGCGTCATGACAAGTGAAAAGAGGACATTCTGATTGTGGGATTGACATATACACTGTGCATCGGAACCATGGACATGACAAGGTTTCCTTGTGAACCTCCTGTTTTTTCCCAAGCTAGATTGTTCCAAGCTGAGTTCCTGGAGGTGACTGGACTTTTTTTGTTGACCAGTTCATAGTGTTGCCGAAGGCATTTCGGTGCTCCCGAGGCAATTGTCCTTGCCCGTGCACACCAGTGGGGAGTGGGGTGGACAAATGATGGACACAAAGGAGGTGATTGGCTCGGGCGACTTCCTTTCACTATCAGCACCTCCGAGCTGATTTCGAGGGCTCATGTAAGGCCTATGGCCACCTCTTTCGTTCTGATTATACCTCTTAAAATCATGTTAAAGACTTGGCTGATGGTCTTTTACATATTTTGCATGTCCAACCTAAGTTGCTACATTTCCAACATCTTGCACATATTCGGCAATTAATATTTTCTACTTCATGATCAGCACATGGGGTGGGTCATGCATGTCAGGTCTGGCAGTTGAACCGTTTGAAATTTTGACATCGCATCAATTTGAAAATCCAATGTGCACGGTAAGTGCTGATGTTGACATACATCATGTTGTTTCTTTCGACTAAAATTGACACATGGTTTTCTTGTGTAGAAACACCCTTGATGTCTACTTAGAAATCACAGCCTTTGGCTTGATCTCTACTTGGTGGACACAGCCTATGCCTTACAGAAAAGGCCATCACTTTGAGCCTCGTGCATGTGATAGACGCTGTTTGTGCCTGACTTACATGTAGGTTTCCACAGCTTAGTTTCAGACACACTTCGCCATTACATTTGGCCTTATCCAGAGGCTTCAACAGAGAGAGAACAATGGCCAGGTAGCACCACTGCTGCTGAAGAAGCCACAGCTGCTAGTGCTTCGCTGGACAGTGAAACGGAGGAAGATGATGATGAGGACGATGAGGATGAGGAGGTCGGTGGAAAGAACAATTAGAGTCTTCCGTCCCTTGTTTGGATGCATTTTGAGAAAACAGACAATCCTCGAAAGGGTATACTTGAACAGTGGAAACTGTGCCCCAAGGACTATGCAAACACTGAAAATTGCACCTCTGCGTCCGGGAAGCATTTATATCTTGAGCACCATGCAGCACTAAGCTCAGACTTGCCACCACCAATGCCTTCAGCGTTGCTGTGAAAGAAGGTGCAGTGGTAGGTTGAACCCAGGAGATACAATGATTTTCCGAGTCTTTGTCCGGTTTCTGCAGAGCAACAGGCAGTTAATCCAAAGATGCATTTGGAAAGACATAACTAAAAAAACTGCATGATCTTATCCATTTATGGAACGTGGTTCCAGCGGGCCTTCTGGCATAAAACATGGCATGCGACGTGCAGGGAAAGATGCCAAAAGATGTGGATGCTCATAACGGACGAGGGAAAAAGTAGGCAGAAGCTGTGGCACGCATGAAAGAGCAAGAAGTGACATAAGCAAAGAGATGGATGCAAGAGCAGTCAGGAATTTCAATGGAAATTGAGTGAAGGCAGAAAGCATACGCAAGGTAGAGTGCCAAACTAAGTGGTATACAAGGAAACACCGACAGAATGTAACAGATAAGAGTTAGCGCTTTGCAGAGCTGAGCGGAGGAGCAGAGTGACGGAGTGAAGAGCTAGGAGGGAGAGTGTCAAGAGAATGGCTGACAAATCATGATTGAGCGAGAAATGGCAGCACGAAGACATGGCGGTGAGAAACGCAGAAGCAAAGACGAACGATATCAACATAATTGTTCTGGAGTGGACTCAAGGGGGTAGAACACCCTTGGTATGTTCAGGAAGAACATGTTGAAAGAGTAAAGCAATGGCTTCTGCGCTAGCCAGATGCGTGTGACCGATGTCACGCTATTAAGGAGAGGGACTTGATTTAGGCACAACTGTTGGGGGCCAGAGAACCGATATCAAGGTGGCTCGGTCTAGGACCTCAGCCTTATTGAGAGTAGGGTACACCTAGCAAGTTCCTCAAACATATTACTCGCACCCCCCTTGAAACTGACTGAGTGCACTCTTTTGTAAAATTGTTCTAGTTGGAGTCTTATTTGTGCATCAATCATGGACTGAATCAGAGATTGAGATGGCTGCAATGTGGTGACATAGAGGATGGTGAGAGCTTGATTCTTGATGCAGAATAAGTCCATCCAATAGCAATTGACGTCGAGGTTGAGGAGATCAATGTGGAATGACGTCATCCTCGTGGTGGTGGACAGATGTTCCAAATCGTCAAACTTTATCCCAATGATGACCTTCGTCACCGTAAATGACACTACATGACTGTTCCTAAACAAGATTTTGTAGATGCACTGAGTGCCACATACCATCATCAACGACAGAGACAGCCAGTTCACTAGCCAGTTTTGGCAGGAACTGATGACACGTTGCGGTAGTTGGATCCAGCTATCAACCACATTCCACCATCAAACCAAGGGGCCAACCAAGCAGACCAATCAGACGCTGGAACAAATCCTCCGTAATGTATGCGAGCCTCACAACACTGATTGGGTAGTGAAACTGCCGACCGCCGAACTTGCATACAAATCGGAGACTTCCACCGTAACAGATAAAAGTGGAATTGTTTGAAGGGGCTTACAGTAAACTTCCCACAACACCGGCAAGACTACAAAGCCAAAGTAATATTCTCACGGTTAAAATTCACTGATGGAATTCTCCAGCATCTAGGAGGAAACACGCCAGACCCACACAAAGACACAAGAAACAATGTAGCGAGCGGCGGACCAACATCGTAGTGACGACACGTTTAGCAAATGGTGATTGTGTCCTACTCAGCTTGGCAAACTTCAAGCTATGTGGACAAGACATCGCGAAGCTCGAATCCTGATGGTTGGGCCCATTTAGATTTGAGCGAATACAAACCCCGGTCGTTGCTCACCTTCACCTACAAGAGAGCATGGCGGTCCATCCACTCTTCCACGTTAGCAAGCTCAAGCACTATTGGGACCTTAACAAAATTTTCCCTGACAAAGGTGTTGCTCCTCCACCTCCGATCCAAGTGGATGGGGATATGGAGTACGTGATCAAGAACATCTTTGGACATGAACGTTGTGGGAAAAAAAGTGATTATCTACTCAAGTGCAATAGTTACGACGCCGCAAAAAATAGCTAGGAGCCCTACAAAAACCTCTAAGACGTCGAGCATCTGATCAACGGCTACTATAGACATCACCCGCCTTTGTCTGTAAACGCTCCGGGAGGTCACGGCTAAAAGGGGGGAAGTGTTACATCCCAGACATACACGAGTCCCTCAACTTCATGAGTGGGCCTTTTTGTCATTACATGTGTGGCCCACTGCGTGCTGACCTCAAGAATTTTATGCTGTTTGACTGAGGGCATATTAGACACATGCCCCAACCTTAGTGTTCCGCTCCCGAAGGTTCTATCACACTTGATCACTTTCTAAAATGGTCGAAGGGAGTGTCACAAACCACATCAATGATCCAATTCCATTCGCTTGACTTGTCGGCAATACTACATTTTTATAGTTATGCATCTCGATATTCTAGAACCCCTCGAACTCTCAGCAGGGGCTCTACTGCTCCGCTTTGGGCGTGCTTGGATGCGTTGGAAATCTTATTTCACAGGCTATAATTATTTGATATAATCTCACCATGGTAAAGAACATAAACATGTTTTCATTCAGTTCTACTGAATGTGTCGTGTTCTGCCCACTCACATCCGTGATCCTTGTGTTCCACACTCTTCAACAAAGGTGTCCATTAGCTGCCCCAAAAATTGGTAGAATGAACCAGTGGGAGCCAGGCATCCTTGAGAGTACCTCCATACCCAATAGTGCCTACAAAGGGTTATGGAGCCATGTGCCTCGAAGCATCCTAGATTTCCAACTCTCATGCTACTGTTGCGCGCCACGGCAACAATCAAGCAAGAGAGCATCGGCGCCTTCACAAAGTTCAACGGGAATGGCTTCCCCTTGTGGAGGTGGCAGTCTGTGGTCTACCTCAATGGCAAGGGCCTGCTTGAGCTGGTCAGGGGTGAATAGAAAGCCCATCGGACAACTGCGACATCTCGGGAAGTGGACAAGTACAAGAAGCGCAACAAGAAGGTTCTTGCTTTGTTGGTGTTAGCGCTAGCTCTGACACAACGTGTACTGATTAAAGGATGCACGGAGGCCGCGGAGGCCTGGAAGAAACTCTGCACAATCTACCAGTCCACCAACCTTTCTAACTAGCTCTTTGTCTTCTAGAGGCTCGTCACCCTCCGAGCCAACGAAGGCGACGACATCATGGAGGTCCTACAGCAGATCCGAGCTATATTAAATCACCCCAAATTCACACACTTGACGATCAGTGTATCAAAAAGTGTATATCCACATGCCAATGTTTTTCACAAAACATCCACATGAATGCATGTCACCAAAGCCCAGAAGTACATTCCTTGTATAGAATGAAACTCATAGTGGGTGCTATATGATATTTGAAATTTTCTGTGAATAGGCAATGTTCACTAGTTTGTTCACTTTCCAATACACTTGATACACATTTTCATGGTTGAGCCAATTGGTCATATACGGCAGATCCGGTCCCTTACTACCAAGTACATAGCCACCGGATGGAAGGTCAACCCTCAGCTGCAAGCCATGATCCTCTTTTGGCCTTGCCGAACAGTTGGAGTCCCATGATCACTGTTATAGGCGGCCGTTCCGCCGATGAGCTTAAGTGCCTGAAGGTGGCTGAGTACTTCTGTAGTGAATGGATGCGGCGTGGTGGGAGAGAGTGTGGGGCAACATCAAGTTCCACCTATGCCGTCCGCCCTCAAAGAGGAAGGGGAGGCAAGAAGGGGAAGGGTGCCAAGCAGGGCACCAAGAAATGTGAAAAGAAGGGGGAGTGCTATGTCTGTGGTAAAGACGGCCACTATGCACGCAACTGCCCCAACAGGAAGTCAGACTAGCTGGGGAAGGCTGCAAAGAAGGACGACCATGTAATGATGGCAAAGGGGTCTGTCGACTTGACAGATCCGGGAGTCTCTGTGATTGACCCCGGATCGGACCGCCACACGCAATACAAGCGGGCGACATTTGTCACCTATGGCGCCTCAGAGCGATGCATGACGGTGGCCAATGGCAAAGTTCGCAGCCGGTGAAGGCAATGTTCACATCAAGGTGGGTGTGGAAGGGGAAGATGTCGTGAGCACAATTCGTGATTTTCTCCACATGCCCAACTTTGGGGTAGATCTGCTGTTAGTGAGCCTCCTTACCGACAAGGGGCATGAGGTGCTCTTCAACAAGAAAGAGGCCATCATCCAGAAGGAGGAGGACGGCCAGGTAATTGCACGTGGAAAGCGAGAGGATGATTTGTACCTGCTCCGTGCGAAGATCCTCAGCAGCCGGACGTGGTCCGACGTTGTCCACCTTGCAAAGAAGGACGATGGCGACCTGGACCTGTGGCACTGTCGCCTATGTCACATCACTCCCTCAACTGTGAGGGACATGGCAAAGAAGGAAGTGGTGCGGGGTCTTGAGGTCAAAGGCTTTGACGTAGCCAAGAATGCTGTGTGCGATCCATGCATGGTCGGCAAGGCGACATGGCAGCCGTTTGACGGCAAAGGGACGCGTGCATCGGCAAAGTTGGTGGTGGTGCACACAGATGTGTGCGGATAATTTGAGGGCTCCATGAGGGGCACTCGCTACTTCATAACCTTCATCAATGATCACAGTCGCAAGCACTGCCTCTACATCATCAAGACGAATAGCGATGCCTTGCCATACATGCAGGATTTCATGGCGGCAATGGAGTGGCAAACAGAGTCAAAGATGAAGCCATTCCGGAGTGACAACGGCGGCGAGTCCGATGACTGCTCGGCATGGATGAAGAGCAAGGGTATCGCATGGCAGAACACTATGCCACATTCTCCGCATTAGAACTGCATCACCGAGAGGGCGAACTACACCATCCTCAACATGGTCAGATCCATGTTGAGTGATGTTAGCCTCCCGGAGCGGTACTGGGGAGAGGCGGCACGGACAACAGCATACATCATGAACCTGACGCAGACAAAGCCATAAAAAGATGTGGAGTCCAAGGTGTAGAAGACGCCACAAGAGGTGTGGAGCGAGAGGAAGCCAACTATGGCTCACCTCCGCACGTTTTTCTGTGATGCACATACTGTTGTGCAGGCACAGGAGGGACGGGACAAGCTGGACCCGCGGACTCGCCGGTGCATCTTCGTCTCATACAAGAGCGGGAGCAAGGCGTACCGGCTCTTTGACCCACGGAGGCAGCAGATCGTGAAGAGTCACGACGTCACGTTCGACGAGGACAGCCGGTGGACGGACAAGGATGCAGGTCTCTCCAAGCTTGGGAAGTGGCTGCCGCTCCTTGAAAGGGAGACACCAGAGGATGCAAAAGAGGGTGACGTCTGAGCAGCTCCAAGTGACAAGAACCATCAGGCGGATGGAGGAGCTGCTGATTTGCTTTCACCCGAGTCGGACAATGAGTCCGAAGCGCCGGCAGCAGTGGAGCTGAATGAGGAGGCGGAGAGTGATCCCGCATCTCCACGGTCCCCAAGCGAAGGGGAGCAGACCAGCAGTGCGAGTGGCACCGCAATTGGGCGGTAGTAGTAGCAATGGCAACAGTAGTAGCAACCTCAACAGCACAAGCGTCCGAGAAGCGTACGCACAAGGAGGACGACAAAATGGTACGATGTCACAGAGGGTGTTTGGACTTGGTTCACTCGAGCATTCTTTGCACAAGAGGAGCCTACGACCGTGAAGGAGGCGTTGCAGCGGGAGGATGGGCCTGAGTGGGAGGGAGTAATAAAATTTCAGCTCACCTCCCATGAATAGAATGGTACTTGGCAGCTGATTGACAGGCCGGAGGGCACAAAAGACTCCAAGTGGATCTCAAAGAAGAAGCTGACCAAGGGAGGGAAACTGGAATGGTACAAGGCACGGCTGGTTACGAAGGGGTACACCCAGCGGAAGGGTGAACACTACGATGAGACCTTCACACCGGTAGCGAAGTTCGTCTCCATTCACTCCATCCTCTCGGTGGCTGCGGCGCGCGACTATGAAGTCTACGAAATGGATGTGAAAACCACATTCGTCAATGGTGACCCGGATAAGGAGGTCCTCATGGAGGTGTCGGAGGGGATGGACGCGTCGCCGAGGAAATTGTGCCGGCGTCGCAAGGCGCTCTACGGGATGAAGCAAGCGCCAATCATGTAGTACCTGAAAATGGACGGCTTCATTGCCGAGCTTGGCTTCAAGTGTTGCGAAGCGGATCACAGTGTGTACATGTGGAAGCAGCCGGGGTTGCACCAAATTGTGATTCTTTATGTGGATGACCTCATCCTGGTATCATCGGACATGGATGAGTTGGTGAACCTAAAGCAGCAGCTGGGCGGTCGGTTCAAAATAACCGACATGGACAAGCTTGCACACTACCTCGGCGTCGCCATCAAGAGGGATCGCAAGGTACACACTTTGGAGATGGGGCACTCAAATTACATGTCAGAGGTACTCCACCACTACAGCATGGAGGGGTGCAACCTCATAGGCACACCCTTGACCACCACATGTGAGCTAAGCTCGAGCATGGGGCCAATCACAGATGAGGAGGAGGACATGGCAGGTGTGTCATACTAGTCTGCTGTGGCGAGTATCATGTACACCATGGTGGCGACGCGACCCGACCTGGCCTTCACGGAGGGCTATGTGAACCGCTATGTTGCTGACCCCGGGCCGCTACATTGGCGAGCGTTGAAGCGGATGCTCTGCTATCTCAAGGCGATAAAACAGTCGTGGCTCGTGTTTGGAGGGGGAGCACATGACGACTCCCTTGAGTTTGTCGGCTACTCCGATGTTGACTGCGCTTTCGATGTCAATGATAGAAAATCAATGCTGGGATACGTGTTTGTGCTTGGTGGTCCAAAAATTTCATGGGCAAGCAGGAAGGAGGACTATGTGGCACTCTCCACCACCAAAGCGGAGTACATCGTACTCGCGGAAGCCGCAAAGGAGGCGGTGTGACTGTGGCGGCTGCTAAAGGAGATCGAGATGCCTCAAAGCAAGCCGACGGTACTCAATGTGGACAACATGAGTTCCATCAGCCTCACCTAGAATCCTCTGCTGCACGGGAGGACCAAACACATTGAGATCCGACATCACTGTTCACGGGACTTGGTGGCAAACGGACATGCCGCTTTTGTGAATTGTGGCTCTAAGCGCATTTTCGCCGATGCCATGACCAAGGTGCAGCCCACGGACAGGCACGACACGAGTTGCATGGAGCTTGGTCTGCGATGTGAGGTTCAAGATGCTACTGGTTCCAAGGGCATCAAGGCTGCGGTGCAAGGGGAAGATTGTTGACATGGGGTGCCTCTTGCCATGAGTTCCGTTGATCGTACTCCCTGATTGGAACACTAACGAGCTGTCAAACACCTGATCTGACTTTAGATTTGGAAGTCTTGGATTTTTCCCTGCAGGTTGGAGCTTTTAATTGCTCAATTCGAGTGAGTATTCAGAAACTTAGTCTAGCCAAAAATTCGGGTGTTGGACGGGTGGAATCTGGTATCCACCATTGGTGGCGGGATAATCCACCGCCAGTGATCTGAGTTCGTCTCCAACGAGCTCCAAATGCACCAGGGCCATGAATGAACTGACCAGAGGGAACTCCTTGACCAGGGTGAAACTCTCCTTGACTTCTGGACGAGGAAAGAGGCTTCGACAGGTTTTCGTCGAAGAGCCTCCCGTTGCCTAGCGTGCAAGGCAAGGTGGGCGACTCCAC
This sequence comes from Penium margaritaceum, assembly GCA_023375785.1. NCBI lineage: Eukaryota > Viridiplantae > Streptophyta > Zygnematophyceae > Desmidiales > Peniaceae > Penium > Penium margaritaceum. The sequence goes on from SZWC01002756.1 coordinate 14,995, forward strand.
CAAGGGTTACTTCGACAGCCGTAGCAGGGACTCTAATACTCCAATTTGGACATTCTTTGATGCATTGTAAAGCTTAGATCACATGCTATAATTATCTCATCTCACTATGCTAAATAACAAAAATGTGTTCCGATTCATTTCTACTGAATGCGTCGTGTTCTGCCCACTCACATCCGTGATCCTTGTGTTCCACACTCCACCAAAGAAGTCCATTGACTGCCCTAAACATTGATAGTATGAACCAGTGAGAGCTAGGTATCCTTGAGGGTGCCTACACATCCACTAGTGTCGACACAATGTCCTTGAGTTTTTTTTAGGGCTCCCAGCTGGTATGCAAAGTGTTGGAATCCAACCCCTTGAGAAAATACTTTGTGACTACTTTATGATGACATTGTCACAAAATATCCTCCATGGTGTGCTCAGTTTCCTTGTCTGCTTTGATATGGGCTGGTACTCACTTTGTTTTATGAGGAAGTACCCACTAGGCTCACAGTACATTTTGAGTCTACTGATGTGGAATAGTAGGTAGATAGCCATGATGTTCAACAGTCATAGTTTTTTTTCAAGTGTATGTATCTCCTCAATTGTGAACCATTTAGGGTTAATTGACTTAAAAACATGCACTCGAGTTCGAGTGCATCGGCCAAAAAAGCCACGTCGGAAGTTTCTTTCCGACTTCGCCCTCGATTTCAGCGAAGACCCATCTTTCGCCGAAATCAAGGGCGAAGTCCGATCGATCTGACATGGGCTTCGCCGATGTCAGAATGGTGGTCGTCGCTCGATCGCGAGGTCGCGATGGAGCGACGACCCCCTTTTTTTTGCGTCAGACATGCAAACCCTATCGTATGATCTATGGTTTTCTGTGTTTTGCGCGGGCTTCGCCCGCGCAAAACACAAAACCCTACATCATACGATAGGGTTTGCATGTCTGACGCAAAAAAAGGGCGGAATGACCATATACCCATCGTTCGGAACAATAAGCCTCATCCCCCCCTCGCTCGGAACAATAAGCCTGATCCGCCCCTCTGTCGGAACAATAAGCCTGATTCGCCCCTTCGACACGGACGCGAGTTTGCAGGCGTAAAAAATGAACAATACACCCCTCTCGTTTTTCAAAAGAGAACATGTCGACGTCGCATGGATGCGGCGTCGACATGCTGACGTCAAATTTTTTAACCCAATGATCACAAACTCGTTAGTAAAAGGGTTTGTGATTTTTCGTAAGTGGTTTGTAAGAAGTTTGCTTGGGGGGTCCGAGAGTCCCCATGAGTTAAAAGGGGGACCTGCTGGGCCCCGCTGACGCGGGGCCCAATAGGTGCCCGCGCAAAAATGAACCCTAAAACCCCAGGTGTAATTAGGGGGTGGGTTTTTCATTTGTTTGTACAATAAACGCGGGCATAAAGTTGAGAAAAATGTAAAATAAAACAAACATGGATTTTCAACTCCCCATTCATGGAGGGGGGATTCGTGCGGACGCCCATCCGCCGGAATCCCCGGCGAAGCCCCCCCCCAACCCCCCACCACACTCATCCCCGCCTCCCGGTAGTCCACCGGCCGCCCGGCCCTCAATTGCGAGGGCCTCGATCGGCGGGCAGGTGGGTTGACAGGGGGACGGGGAGGGGGCAGTTGACGAAGTGCCGACTGACGGACGTCGGCCGGCAATCTCCACCCCCCCCCACCCCCACCCCTCGAAACTATCGCGGCCCTCCATCGCGACGGCCGCGATGGAGGGCCGCATTCAACCAGGCATGCCCGCTTTTGCCATGCTTAACCAGCGACATGCGTCGCTGTTTGAGCATGGTGAAAGCTGTGGGGCGGATGGGGCTTATTTTTGCCGGACAGGGGTGAATGGGGCTTATTATTCCGACGAAGGGGTATATGGGGCTTATTGTTCCGACGGAGGGGTATATGAGGGTCATGAGTAACAAATCAGGGGGGAATCGGCATTTTTGCCGGAAAAAAAGGGGTCATCACTCCATCGCGATCGAGCGAAAACGCCCTTTTCATTTTTTTCCCTCCACGCAAATCCACGTTCAACCCCTAGTTTCAAGCCCAAACCTCGAACAAACCCATCCCCGAATTACATTGGGGGGTTTAGGGTTTTATTTTTGCGCGGGCATCTGCTGGGCCCCGCGGTAGCGGGGCCCAGCAAATTCCCTTCCATCGCAGGGGGAGTCTCGGACCCCCCATCCAAACCTACCCGCAAACCCCCCTCAAACAGTCACAAACCCCTCGCTCAAGGGGTTTGTGACTGTTTGACGACTTCGCTGGCGAAGCTTCGCCTGCGACGTCATAGAGCCGGGCGAAGTCCGATTTCGCCCCTCGAAGCTGGACTTCCAACCCAAAATCGTGCATTGATCTACAAGTGCACGATTTTGGGTCGATTAACTCAATCTCATTGTGAACACCGCCAACGACTTAGGTTTGAGCTTTGTGCAGTCCTCTGATTGCAAGAAAACATTTAATGAGCTGAGAAGGATGCAATCACCAATGCTGAATTCGATGTCTATGCGGTGCTTGTTCGCTGCTCACTTCATCACTGTCTATGTCTTTTCGAGTGCGAATTCTGTCGTCATTCGATCGAGTTTTAGGGTCACTTCATCAACGGAGGACGAATCACCATGGATCCGAAAAAAACAGCAACAGTCGCTGATTGGCCGATGCCGACCAACGTCTGAGACGCCCCAGTTTTCCTTGGCTTTTGTAATTACTACTGACATTTCGTACGGGATTATGCACGAGTGTCAGCACCTCTCTCCGACCTCACTCAAAAAGAAAATGAATGGCAGTGGAGACAGAATGAACAAGAAGCATTCACCTCTCTACGGAACGATCTGACCACAATACCAGCCCTACGATCGGTCGATCCAACGGTCGACTACGTCATGGCTATGGAAGCCTCCGACCGAGCCATTTGCATGGTTCTCCTACAAGATCACGGCAATGGAGAGCAATCGGTTGTGTATATGTCGAAAACGTTATGCAGACCAAAGCTCAACCACGCCGTACACGAGATGTAGATACTAACGGTCGTGTACACTTTAAAGACGTGGTGGTGCTATCTTGAATGCCACCTATGCGTCATACGCACCGACCATCACGCACTAAAATATTTGAAGATGCAGCCAAACCTCAGTCGACATCAAACCCAATTGATGGAGTTCCTCGAACCCGGGCTCGACTATGATCTTTTTACCTGCCGGGCAAAACCAATCTAACAAATGTGCTCAGCCGCCGATCAAACTTAATGGCTGAGGCAGCGACACTTCAACTGCAGCAAGATCCATATCTCAAGAATTTGTTCACAAGTGGCTACAACCAGCATGGCGGATACGACAAGTCCAAGTTCTGGCACGACGCACCCTATTGGTGACAATGATTACTTGCGAGGTAGTCATACCTCCGAATGACGATCTCCACCGCATTCTGCTCGAGGTTTGCCACGACAGCGGTCAAGGTGGACATTTCAGTGAAGACAAGATTCTGAAGAAGTTGGAAAAACACTATTGGTGGGACAAGATGCAAACCGATGTAGCCAAATTTTGAAAATCATGTGACACATGTCAGCGACAAAAATCCCATCGCACTCGGCCACCCAAAATTCTCCAACCGCTCCCCATTCCGACGGAACCGTGGACAGAAATCTCCATGGACTTCCTCACTGGACTACTGGTCACACCCGAGGGGTATGATGCAATCCTCGTGGTTGTCGACAGGTTTTCCAAAATATCCCACTTCATCCCCACCACGAAGGCATAGCAAGACTGTTTCTAAACAACATTGTACGACTACACTGTGTGCCAAGAACCATAACAAGTGACAGAGAGAGTCGATTTACCAGTCGTGTCAGGCACGAGCTGATGACTCACTACAGTCGTCGGATCCAACTTTCCACGGCGTTCCACCCTCAAACCGACAACGAAACCGAGCGGACCAACCAGACGGTCGAACAACTTCTCCGAGCATTATACGAGCCACATGGGACGGATTAGACAACCAAACTTTGCGCCACACCAGCCTGACTTCACCGCCAAAGCACCATTCTTTCTCTCGACATCCAACATTGCAATTTCTCCACCATCTTGGACAAAACATGGCAGACGCTTGCGAAGACAAAAGCGGTGATGAAGAGAGCAGCCGACCGAAATCGTAACGGTGACGTATTCACCGCCGGCGACAAGGTTCTCGTCATTTCGGCAAACATCAAACTCCATGGAGCCGTCTGTTTGAAACTCAAACCTCGATGGTTGGGACCGTTTGAGATCGAGCGCATGCAAATCCCCGTGGTTGCGCGACTCAAACTCCATGACGCTATGCGAGTTCATCTGGTAGTCCACATCAGCAAACTCAAGCACTACTGGGACCCCGACGAGAACTTCCCTGGCAGGGATGTGCCTCCCCCTCATCCTGTACAAGTGGATGAGGACACCGAGTACATCATCGAGGACATCCTCGGCCATCAACGACATGGCAAGACAACGGAATGTCTTGTTAAGTGGCACGACTATGACGCCGCTCACAACAGCTGGGGAACCCTTCGACAACCTTTCGCAACGTCGATCATCTGATCGACGGGCATTGTCACCGTCACCAGGCTACATTTGTATGTGTGTCAGAACGTCGCAGCTAAAAGGGGGGGAGGTGTTACGCACCAGACGGACACGAGTCCTTACTCTTTCCATGTGGGCAAATCTGTCATGACAGAAACAACTCACCGCACATCGAGACCTTGATTTTCACTCCGACGGTCGAGGACAAGTGGGCCAATTGCCCTCGCCCTCCGACGATCCTTCTCGCACATTATAACAAGTTTGACCACTTTCGAAAACTACCGACAGAAGTGTCACAACCTTTCGGTTGACTTCTCAACGCATCGAGATATATCGAGATTTATAAAGATGCATGTCGCATCTTGCCGTAAATCTTCAAGGCCCCCTGATTCCTCGGCGAAGCTTCTCGATCCGACCACTGACGATGCGACTCCATACGCGTCGCGCGTTTATCGACCTAACGACTCCAACTACGTTTAATTTGTAACTCAACACTTGTATGTATCTGTTCGGTCATTTCAACACTTGTCATCGAAGTACACTTACGACTAGTGACAAATTGCTCAAGTGTCCCAAATTCTCAAATCGTTTTCCCGTCTCGCAACTCATACCTGTTCACCATCTATGCTAAGATTGGTATAACAATACCCCATAAGCATTAAGGAGTTCGAGCAGGGAAACGTGAGCAACTGAACTGAAGTGGTCCAACGAAACGGGCCATCTCACTGAATAGGGATTTCATGAGTCACGGGACGCTGCACCCGGAGGAGCAGCCGTTGGAGCTGCAATAGTAGCGGCGGCAGCGGCGGCAGCGGCAGCAGCGACTGTTCGCAGCGGCTGCAGCGGCAGTTAGCAGCGGTGGCAGCGTTTGCAGCATCAGCAGCAGCAACCGCCGCAGTAGCAGCCGCCGCCGCAGCAGCAGCGGCAGCGGCAGCGGCAGCAGCAGCAGCAGCAGCAGCAGCAGCAGCACCACCACCACCACCACCACCAGCACTAGCGAATCAGCGTCGGAATTGACAGCTGCGGTAGTAGCAGTAACGGTGGCTGCAGCAGCAGCGGAAGTAGCAGCAGGAGCAGCAACGATAGCGTCAGCTAAAGCAGCTGAAGTAGCAGGCGCAGCGGCGACGGTGGCAATTGCAGTTGCAGCATCGGCAGTCGAGGCACTTTTGTCGAGAACAACAGCGACAACAAGGAGCCATGGAGGCAACATCAGCGGCGGAACGCATTGTGAACGTAAACGTTGGCATCCTAGGTCACATTGACAGCGGCAAGACAAGCCTCGGTGAGAAACTAAAGTTTTCAGATTCTCAACTCTGTGCGGCAAGACAAGCCTTGGATGATGGATGCCTTGCTCGTTTGGATTCCGCCCGATCCCTCCCCCATCTTCCAGACTTTCCCCTACCTCCATTGCGCCGACTCATGCCTGATCACGAGAGGAGCAGCAGCAGCAGCAGCAGCAGCAGCAGCAGCAAGTAGAAGCAGGTAGCAGGTGGCAGCAGCAACTAGAAGCAGCAGCAAGTAGCAGCAGCAGCAGAAGAGCGGTAGCACGAGCAGCAGAGCAGCAGCAGCATGGGATGGGAGGGTGCTCAGTTTTCAAAAGCAGCGCAGGGTGATAGAGTGGAGGGTGAGGAGGATGGGGACACACACGATGCGATAAGGGCAAGAGGGTTAGTGGTCGGGGTGGAGGCAGCAAAGGGACAGGGATGGGCACAGTGGGAGAGGTGAGAATCAGATTGCCGATCAGGAAACAACAGGGACAGGGGGTAGGGGCGGGAGGGTGGGAAACATCTGAAGAAGATTGGTGGAGCTGGATCGGAATGAAGACAAAAGGGTGGGGTTGATTGGGATGGAGAAGAAAGGGTGGGGTTGATTGATCGGTGTAGCAGAGGAGGGGTGAAGGTGGATGGGGGCCATGGCATGGAGGCATGGGGGACGCTGGGAATGGTGCTGGGGGCTTTACGGTGCAAGAGGGTGGGATGGAAGGGGTAGTGTGGGATGGTAGGGGTAGTGTGGGATGGTAGGGGTAGTGTGGGATGGTAGGGGTAGTGTGGGATGGTAGGGGTAGTGTGGGATGGTAGGGGTGGTGTGGGATGGTAGGGGTGGTGTGGGATGGTAGGGGTGGTGTGGGATGGTAGGGGTGGTGTGGGATGGTAGGGGTGGTGTGGGATGGTAGGGGTGGTGTGGGATGGTAGGGGTAGTGTGGGATGGTAGGGGTAGTGTGGGATGG
>SZWC01002756.1:85057-95529 GCA_023375785.1 Penium margaritaceum
CCCCCCCCCCCCCCCGGGAAGCTGTGCCATGGGAGAGAAAGCTGGCGGCGTCAGCCAGACAAAGAAGCCAGCATGGTAGGGCATCGCAGCGACTGCAGCGGACAGATTGCCCCAGGTACCACACACGCACAACTGCACGCCGACTCGAACCGGACGCCGGACAGCGGATGGCTGTGGCCGTCCACAGCCGTCCGCTGATGTGCCGCTGATGCAAGGGTCGGACGATAGCATGGCAGGATGGCCACACGAAGGCAGAATGGGGCAGCCCGCGCGAGGTGCCAACCTCATCGAGACAGAGAGGTATGCTTTTTTAAACGGGAAAATCGGTCCGTGAAATTTCTAGGGTGCGACATGGTGCCACGCCCGAGGTTCAGCACTCAGCAGCGACCGCAGCTGCAGCGAATTCAGTCGCAGCTGCAGCCAGAAGCATCATCCCGCACGCATGACCGCAGCGCAGCGACATCAGGGAGCATCCAAGAGCAGGACACGGACGAGGGCGCGCTCGTCGTGCTGCCAGGCATGCAGCGCGATCTGAGCCTAACAACAGTCCATAGGAGGAGGACGAGGCGAGCCTTCTGCACGGCTGCTGCAGCTCAACCTCGAGCACAAGCTGGCTTGCTGCATGCGCAAGCGCAAGCGCAAGCGCCATGGCGTGGAAGGTGGACTCCATCGGACGGACAGAACGAGCGACTGGAGTCCGCTTTTCAGTAAATCCTCAATGTACCCCGATCCCAATAGTTGCGTCATGGATTGACCAACATTTCCAAACTCAGGTAGATCAGGCAACCCTCAGAAGCTTTTGTCTAATACACCAAGCAAAACATGGATGGCTCACAAGGAAGATGTGTGTTATTCCAAGAAAAACTTAGATAATTCACGGAAATGAGGCATGGATGAGAAGATGATTTTAGGAATTGAGACAAATGGATGATTTGTATTCAATAGTAAGTTTACTTTGGTGACATGTGTTTAATATTTCGAGAGCATGTATTTAATGTAGAGAAAAAAATGAGGCAGGTTTTAGGTTCCGGGTGCTCGAGGAGAGCGACGCGTGTGACGTTACGTGTGACGTCGCGTCGTGAGTGGTTGCTTGAAGAAACTCCGCCGGAGATGTCGTTGGGTTTTGCGGATATTGAGGCGTGGTTTTATGAAATTACAACGCCATAAAGAAAAAACAAAAAAGTATCAAAACATCTATGTGGTTCGCGACACTTCTCTCTACCCTTCTGGAAAGTGGTCAAACGTGTCATAACCTTTCGGAACGAAACATCGGACGTCGGGACAAGTGGCCATAATGCCCTTGGCCAAACGGCGTAAAAATCCTAAGTTAGACGCATAGTGGGCCACGAATGTAAGGACATAAGTGCCCAATCACGAAGTTCAGAGGCTCCTGAACGTTTGGGACGCAACTCTTCCCCCTCCCCCCCCCCCCCCCCCCCCCCTTTAGACGTGACGTCCCAGCGCGTTAGAGAACGTAGGCAGGTGACTTCTGAAGTAGTATTCCATCATATGATCGACGTCTCGGAGGTCATTGTAGGGTTTCCAACTGCCGTGCGTGGCGTCGTAGCCGTGCCACTTGACCTAATACTCGGTTGTTTTTTTACAGTGTCAATGCCTGAAGATGCCATTAATCACATACTTTGTATCCGCGTCCACTTTGACTGGAGACAGAGGGGCGATGTCCTCGCGGAGGGATTTCTCGATGGGGTCCCAATAGTGCTTGAGCTTGCTAGCATGGAAGCCCATGTGGATCACCATACTACTTGGTAGGCGAAGTCAAGCGACAACTGGAGTTCACATTCGTTTGATTTAAAACAGGTCCAACCATCGGGGATTGAGCTTCGAAAATTATTCTCCACGAAGTTTGATGTTTTCTAAGCCAAGTAGGAGGCGATCGCCAAATCTGAATGCCTCATCCCTCCGATAAGAAACCGACAGGTCCCTTATTTGTGTAGCGGGAGGGCCAGTTCGGCTCTCCCACCTCGCGATAGCGAGGGGGTGGCCGCAAGCCACCCCTCGCTATCGCGAGGGTTGGCCGGTGGCCAGCCACTCGCTGGCTACCGGCCGGCCGGCGGCCGACCGGCTGGGTGGCCGGCGGCCGGTCAAGTGACCGACCGACCACCCGCCGGCGAGCCATCAGCCGCCGATCAAGCTGGTGGCTCGATCGGCGGCTAGGAGGCCGTGAGGCCTCGAGGGCCGAGGCCTGTGGCCTCGTGCCCTCGCCCTCGCTCGCCCTCCTCCTTTGCGAGAACAAGCGAATACGAGGGATAGAGAGAGGAGCGAGGAGCGAGGAGCGCACGAGAAGAGTCGGCGCAAAATCGCCGATCGTGCCTCGCACGCGACGATTTCGCGTCGACGCGTCAAAACGGAAACTCGAGTTCGTTTAGGACGAACTGCGAGTTTCTAAACCGGAAAACTCGTGCAAACTCAAGAGTTCGAGGTAAAATCCCCTCGTTTTGGACCCAGAACGAGGGGGTTAGGTAAAAACGGAAATGGGCCTCCGGAGACTCGAAATATTCGAGTCTCCCTGCTCTGGGTCGTTGATGACGATTGCCCCTCAGTCTTGCGAAGGGGGTAAACCCCTGACGCGGGCTGAGAACGCCATTCTGCGAACTCCGACGACGACTTCAGAGCAGGAGCTGGAGATCCAGCCCGTTACAGTGGTTCTCAGAGCNGTTTAGGACGAACTGCGAGTTTCTAAACCGGAAAACTCGTGCAAACTCACGAGTTCGAGGTAAAATCCCCTCGTTTTGGACCCAGAACGAGGGGGTTAGGTAAAAACGGAAATGGGCCTCCGGAGACTCGAAATATTCGAGTCTCCCTGCTCTGGGTCGTTGATGACGATTGCCCCTCAGTCTTGCGAAGGGGGTAAACCCCTGACGCGGGCTGAGAACGCCATTCTGCGAACTCCGACGACGACTTCAGAGCAGGAGCTGGAGATCCAGCCCGTTACAGTGGTTCTCAGAGCCAGACGATCCTCGCGACCAAGGGTTCGATGGAAACGGCGGCTACGACATAGATAAAACGCCGCCAGCAGCTGCAAGCATCAGCAGAAACGCCAGAAGGGACTACGGCATCTATGCTTCACGGATTGAAGCGCCGTAAAGTGCGTTAGAGAGCTTGAAAAAATCTCTACTTGGTGGAGACTCTTTCTTCCAGCCTCTCCTCACTTCCAGAGGGCTAGGAAGGTTTTTGTGGGGCGGGGTGGGGAGTCCCCACCCTCAAAAAGCACAAAATCCTCGTCATCTTCAAGGCTCCTTCAAAACCCCTTCATAAAAAATTGGGACAGCGCCCCTCCCCAAGCTTAGGGACTCTCACGACCTGAGAGCACCCTAAAAAGAAGGAGGGTGACACCTTGGGGACTTTTGGCGGCTCCCCCAACGTCGCCGGCTCAAGGAGGACGCCGCCAAAGGGCGCAAGACGCGCAAAGAAGACTCAAGAGGAGGCCAAGGAAGACAAGAAGACAGGAAGAAGACAAAAATTTAGAAGAAGGATTGGAGGAGTTGCTTGGAATTGTGTAATTCCTCTCCCATTCTTTGTCCTAGCTTTGTGAGCGGTACTCACACTTATTGTCAATTCCTTGCATTGTACTTTTCTGTTTTCCTAGGTACTAGTCCTTGCCAATCGCCGTGAGTCACGGCTTAGGAAGACTAGTTCCAAAATCCACGCCCTTGTGCCGACGTGGTGGCCTAGGAAAGTAGAAATTAAATTTATAATTGCCTCACCGATCGTGAGAGCGTGACTTTAGGAGGCGATTCCTCCTCAAAGTTGTGGGGTGATCCTCACAACGGTCTTCACGTGCTAGTTGCACGAGCAACGAGATGGCAAGTGCCGGACCGTCTATGACCAACAAGGGCAAGGTGGTGACGTTCTCACCACACGTCCTCGGCGGACTCCAAGTTTTGGGAGCCGCCGCCGCGAGCACGGTTGCCAACCCAAAGGCAACCGTACCGCCTAAGGCAACCGTGCCGCCTAAGGCAACCGTACCGCCTAAGGCAACCGTGCCGCCTAAGGCAACCGACGCCAACCTCGGCGATACCGAGAAGCGTGCGGAGGCCGCAAAGGTGCTCGACGAGCACGTCGACGCGCACATGGGCGACCCCCATGCGACGGACGACGCGATGGAGGAGGATCTTCCAGAGGAGGACCCCCACGAAGAGCACGACGCCGACGATGGCGAAGGCGACGAGGATCGCGACCATCGCCATCGTCGTGCGGCGAACTCGAGCCGATTGGTCGAGAAGGAAAAGGCGCGCGCCGTATCGCCTTAAGCTGCCGACGGCAACGAGACTGCCGAGAGCAGCAAAGGCGCTGAAAGCAGTCACACGGGAAGTTCACGCGAGAACGAGCCGGACGACGACGCCGCAAAAGCAATTCGCGATGGCCGTCGTAGGCTTGTGGAGTTTGCTGCTGAGGCGGCAGGCCGACTGAAGATCACCACCGACGGTGGAGATACGGCACCACTCGGAGGAATGGGGGCGGACCCCCCTTCCTACGATGTGGCCGCGATGGGGCAGGGCAGCGCCCACTTGAGCGTCGTCGCCGACGATAGTCTCCTCCGAAAAGTGGGACTCCTTTGAGGAGTGTACGCGAACCGTACCCTCTTGCAGTGGGTAAGGGTGCACGGACAACGCGAGGCCCTNGCAATTCGCGATGGCCGTCGTAGGCTTGCGGAGTTTGCTGCTGAGGCGGCAGGCCGACTGAAGATCACCACCGACGGTGGAGATACGGCACCACTCGGAGGAATGGGGGCGGACCCCCCTTCCTACGATGTGGCCGCGATGGGGCAGGGCAGCGCCCACTTGAGCGTCGTCGCCGACGATAGTCTCCTCCGAAAAGTGGGACTCCTTTGAGGAGTGTACGCGAACCGTACCCTCTTGCAGTGGGTAAGGGTGCATGGACAACGCGAGGCCCTAGAGGCTATCGCCGATGCTCTGATGACATCAGAGCTCAAGTTCGCGTTCGCCAACCTGCTGGCCCACGTCGGGCAGAGCATCACGGACCTTGACCGTGATCGCCAGCTACAGTGCCTGGCCGTCCATGAGGCAAGCCGCCGATGCAATGATCTCGACAAGGCGTTGCAGAGCGTGAACCAGTTGCGGATGCAGCAGCAAGCGCAACATGCCACAGCTGTGGATGCCACTGCCGGTGGCAGCGACGACTTGCCTACCTCGACGACTTCGGGGTCGGTCATGAACACGTCCTTCCTCCACAGTGTGGAGATCTTCCGGCGTGAAGCTGACCGACTGGCTAAACCGCATGGAGCACGTTCTACGTGTCCACAAGGCTCCACTTAGCCAGTGGGGCGACCTTGCCACGACGCGGCTTGAACACAAACTCTTCAAGTACGTGGTCAAGGAGTGGACTGCGCAGCAGCCGCACCTCGAGTGGCAGCCCATGCCGTGGGAGGCTTTCTACGCGATCATGCGCAAGAAGTGCACCCAACGTGAGGAGGCGCAGCGGGCCTTCCACAAGATCAAGGACTTCAGGCAGCTGGACAGCTCGCTCGAATCCTACTTGAGCCAGTTCACCGCACTTGTGGAGGAAGCCGAAAGCTTCACCGAGGACGATGGGACTCAGACGTTCAAGTACCCGGAGTGCATGCTGCTGGAGTTCTTGCGTGATGGTCTCGCTAGCGAGAAGCTGAAGGACAAGACCACCACGACAGCCACTGGCCAAGCTTGGACAAGCTGGAGGGCGTTGCGTGACTACATGAGCGAAGTGTATTCGGCGAACCCGAAACACTACTCTGATGCACGGCCGAACGCGCGTGCACAACAGGGTCGCGACATGCGCGTGGACGCTGCAGGGGCTGGTGGGTCAGCTGGACAGCGAGGTGGGGTCAAGGACAAGCAGCCTGCAAACCCTCCAGCCAAGAAGGCTGGTGGATACAAGGGCCCTAACAACAAGCATTGTCGCGAGAATGACGAGCTGCAGACGGCGCGTGAGCGTCGCAACGCAGCCTTCCGCGAAGGGCTCTGCCACAACTGCATGCACCCGGGCCACTTTAGGGCTCAGTGCCCTGAGGCTGCTGGTGGTGGACAAGAGGCTGCGGCGCTAGCTGCAGCAGCAGCACCTCATGGGGATGGTGTAGCAGGAGGCCGCGGACAAGGCCGTGGACAGGGTCGCGGTCGCGGCAATGGGCCCGGCCGTGGTAACGGACAGGGCCGTGGGGCGGGTTTTCCCCACCCCTAAGTGACATCAGTGGGGACCACTCAGGGGTAAAAATGGATCACGAGTGTGAGTTCATGCTTTCAGACGAGGATGTTAAACAATTTGAGTTTTTGACGAGTTCAAATTTCTCTGTTGTTTTCTCCCCTCTCATTGAACCTCATTCTGCACTTGCTGATCGACATTGCCCACTAAATCTTGCATCACCAGACGAGATGCATGACCGAACCTGCTTAGTGGTGGCGACACCAACCACTGTGCAAGAGTTGTGTAACACAGTGATTGAAGCAAACGCCCTCAAAGTGATGAGTTAAATCACATTCGCAGTACCTTTAGTCGACGATTTCGACCCAGTGAAATTTAAAGACTGGAAGGTGCTGGCCGAATTCACACGTGCCCACAAGATGTGGACTCGAGTGGGTGAATCATGGGAGTTGCGACGCCCGTCGTACAGATTCTGTGTTTATCACAAACTCGGATTACCGTCGTCCAGTCTGTTCACTCGGAAGAGTGGAGGCAACATGACAATGCAGTTCAAAGGACACCTAGCTGGTGCTCCCGTGAACGTACTTGCTGACACCGGAGGGGACGACTCTTTTGTTAGCCTTGGCTTTACCCGACAGGTTGGCCTGGAGTACGAACCATCGAATGGCGCAGTTGTTGTCGGTGACAACCGTACGGTACCCGTGATCGGTACTTGTAAAGCAAAAAATTGTATTCAAGGGTACACACAGAGTGTCAAATTGAAGGTCCTCAACCTTCTTGACCCGTTTGATGTGGTGCTAGGCGATCCCTGGCTCCGTGACAACAAGGGTCTAATGTGCTTTGAATCAAAGCGTTTGATCCTCCGAAAAGGACAACGCCGCTTTACGTTGATTCCGAGTACGGAATTATCAACGACCCGACTCAAAAACCATGCCAGCTTGTCTGCAATGCAGGTCAAGAGACGTATTCGACAAGGTTGTCGATACTTCGTGGCTCAGCTGCAGAAAGTGGAGGACGACGTGACGGAAGACACGCCACAAGAGATCAGATATCTACTGGCAGAGTTCTCGGATGTATTACAAGACCCACCGGCTGGGCTTCCACCAGAAAGACACATGGGCCACACGATTCCGCTACAACCGGAGGCGACTCCTCCGTTCAGACCCATGTATCGCCTTAGTCCAGCAGAAAGGCGAGAGGTCGAACGCCAAATCAAAGAGTACCTTGCAAAAGGATGGATCGAGCCAAGTAGCTCGCCATACGGTGCGCCGATCCTTTTTGTGAACAAAAAGGATGGTGGTTTACGCATGTGCGTAAATTACCGGTCGTTGAACAAGCTGACGGTGAAAAATTGATTCCCCTTACCGCGGATTGAGGACCTTTTTGACCAACTCCAAGGCGCAAAAGTATTTTCGTCCTTGGATTTGTCTCAAGGGTACCATCAAATCCGCATCATGGAAGATGATGTGCCTAAAACCGCGTTTCGAACGCACATGGGACACTATCAGTTCCGAGTGTTATGCTTCGTGCTTACAAATGCCCCGACAACCTTCCAAGGAGAAATGAACCGAACATTCGCCAAACAACTCAGACAGTTTGTCTTGGTTTACCGGGATGACATCCTGGTTTTCTCCAAATCAATGGAAGAGCACATAGAACATCTGCGCGAAGTTCTTGCAATCCTTCGGGAACAGAACTTCTATGCAAAAGTGAGCAAGTGCAAGTTTGTACAAGATGAGCTCGAATACCTTGGACACATCGTCGGCAAGGACGGCATCCGTGTCGACCCACGAAAGGTCCAAGCCGTGGTGGACTGGCCACGCCCCGAAAATGTTGGGCAGATTCGGTCTTTCCTCGGCCTTGCAAACTACTTTCGACGGTTTATGCAAGGGTATTCGACCCTGGTAGCACCGCTAACCAGGCTCACGCGAAAAGACGTGCGTTGGGAATGGACATCTGATTGCGAGAACGCTTTTCTCAAGGTCAAAGAGCTTCTCTCCACGGCGCCCGTCCTAGCTCTTCCGGATCCATCGCAACCGTGGGGGGTTCGATGTGATGCGTCGGTAGTAGGACTTGGAGCCGTCCTCATGTAGAACGGTCACCCAGTTGCGTATGAGAGCCGGAAGCTCATCCCCGCGGAAACGCGGTACACGACTGGGGATCAAGAGCTCCTTGCGGTAGTACACGCTTTCAAGATGTGGCGTTGCTACCTCGAGGGTGCTGAAGGGGGTGTGACGGTCGTGACCGACCATAATCCATTGGTATTTTTCCAAACGCAACCGAACCTGTCAAGACGACAGGCGCGTTGGAGCAAATACCTGAGTCGATTCTCGTTCACATGGGAATATCGGCCAGGACGCATCAATGTGGCCGATCCACTAAGCCGACAGCCTGTGGAAATTAAAGCAACCACCGAGGTCAGTGGGTGTTTTATGGCCATTGCAACAGCAACCGTACAACCACCAGATCCCCCTGCACCTCTGCGGCAACCACCACGAGAGATTATCTATTACAACGGTTTTGTAAACAGGATCCGGATGGGATACTGTGTGGATTCTTGGTTTCAAGACTCTCAAAATCTGGACAAGTACGGCTTGGTGGAGGCCACACGAATCTTCTGGCATGGAGAACAAGTTGTTGTGCCAAACTCGGGAGACCTTCAAGCAAAGGTTATCTCCCAGTTCCACGACCCGCCGGTCGCAGGTCACGTGGGACCCCGAAAGACCGGGCAGGCACTCTCGGACCACTATTGGTGGCCAGTGTGGAGTGTCGATGTCCGTAAGTATTGCATGACATGCGACCCATGTCTTCGGAATAAGGCTAGTAACAAGAAGCATGCGGGACTCCTCCAGCAGCTTCCCATTCCTGGGATTCCATGGGAGTGCGTCAGCATGGATTTCATTACTGGTCTTCCGGACACGGCCCGTGGCCATGATGCAATACTAGTGGTTGTGGATCTTTTGACGAAGATGACACACTTCATTCCTACAACCACTGACGTGAACGCAGAGGAGACCGCTCGTCTCTTCTTTGAGGGTGTCGTAAAGTACCACGGCTTGCCGTTGCGCATTATCTCCGATCGAGATTGAAAATTTTCTAGTAAGTTCTGGCAAAAGATGCACGAGTCCTTCGGCAGCGAGTCGCAAATGTCGACAGCGTTTCACCCTCAAACGGATGGACAAACAGAGCACATGAATCGCACTCTGGAGCAGATGCTCCGCATGTACGTGGTCCCTGCCATGCATGATTGGGACGAATTCCTAGCACCGGCAGAGTTTGCGGTGAACAACTCAATGAACGAGTCCACACAGTTCACACCGTTCGTGTTGAACAGTGGTCGGCATCCAGTGGTACCCTCTTCATTGGTGAAGAGTGGGAGTACAGGAGGGCAGGTTCCTTCCGCTCAAGCCTTTGCCGAGCGCACCGACTCCTTGTTACAGGAGGCAAAGGGACACCTTCAAGTAGCTCGGCAGCGAAAAAAGGCATATGCCGACAAAGGTCGCCGGGAGGTGTCGTTTGACATCGGTGACAAAGTACTGCTTAGCACTAAAAACCTTTGGCTGAAGTCACCAGGGGCAAGAAAACTTCTACCGAAGTGGATTGGGTCGTTTCCCATTGTGGCACGCATCGGGCCAGTGGCATACCGATTGCTACTTCCGCCGAGTATGAAGATACATGACGTGTTTCATGTGAGCCTGCTGGCTCCATTCACGGCAGAAGGAACCGTTCAGCCACCGCTAGCAGTCCTGGCTGCCGACGGCCAATACGAGGTCTTTCGCCTACTCCAGCACCGAGAGCGTACTCTTCGATCGTGCGTTGTCGGGGAGTACCTCGTTCATTGGACCGGTTGTGGACCTGAACATAATTCATGGGAGCCCGAATCTCGGTTGCCCACAGTGGTGGTCAACGAGTACTGGAGCGAGCTTGCAGCTCGCACAGATCGACGTGTGGCAGGAGGTACCACCTGAACGCGGAAAAAGTGAACAACATTCCCACAGGGCAGCATTCATGGACAACAACCATAGGAGGTTGGGGACGCCCAACATGGTTGTCGCACGGACGCTCCAGCCTAAAGGGAGGAGGCCGCTAGCCGTGCTGACTGACAAGCTGCAGCTTAGGTCCAAGTGCCATGCACATGTTCATGTTTAGCTGGTGATTGAAATTATTAATTTTCTTTCACAATGTTGACAACTCACTACCTGGCATTCTCACTTGTTGGTCATGAACCGGGACGGTTAATAATAAGTGGGGAGGAATGTAGCGGGAGGGCCAGTTCGGCCCTCCCACCTCGCGATAGCGAGGGGGTGGCCGCAAGC
>SZWC01002756.1:95582-119457 GCA_023375785.1 Penium margaritaceum
CCATGCACGTGTTCATGTTTAGCTGGTGATTGAAATTATTAATTTTCTTTCACAATGTTGACAACTCACTACCTGGCATTCTCACTTGTTGGTCATGAACCGGGACGGTTAATAATAAGTGGGGAGGAATGTAGCGGGAGGGCCAGTTCGGCCCTCCCACCTTGCGATAGCGAGGGGGTGGCCGCAAGCCACCCCTCGCTATCGCGAGGGTTGGCCGGTGGCCAGCCACCCGCTGGCTACCGGCCGGCCGGCGGCCGACCGGCTCGGTGGCCGGCGGCCGGTCAAGTGACAGACCGGCCACCCGCCGGCGAGCCATCAGCCGCCGATCGAGCTGGTGGCTCGATCGGCGGCTAGGAGGCCGTGAGGCCTCGAGGGCCGAGGCCTGTGGCCTCGTGTCCTCGCCCTCGCTCGCCCTCCTCGCTTGCGAGAACAAGCGAATACGAGGGATAGAGCGAGGAGCGAGGAGCGAGGAGCGCACAAGAAGAGTCGGCGCGAAATCGCCGATCGTGCCTCGCACGCGACGATTTCGCGTCGATGCGTCAAAACGGAAACTCGAGTTTGTTTAGGACGAACTGCGAGTTTCTAAACCGGAAAACTCGTGCAAACTCACGAGTTTGAGGTAAAATCCCCTTGTTTTGGACCCAGAACGAGGGGGTTAGGTAAAAACGGAAATGGGCCTCTAGAGACTCGAAATATTCGAGTCTCCCTGCTCTGGGTCGTTGATGACGATTGCCCCTCAGTCTTGCGAAGGGGGTAAACCCCTGACGCGGACTGAGAATGCCATTCTGCGAACTCCAACGACGACTTCAGAGCAGGAGCTAGAGATCTAGCCCGTTACAATTTGCTTCATGGTTTTTTGTATCTTCATGAGGGTTGAGCGTGTTTCTTCCCAGACACTAAAGAATTCTCGTCGGTGGATTTCAGCCATGGGAATGTTACACTCGCTTTGTATTCTTGCAGGTGTTTCGAGAAGTTTGCGGTAAACCACCTTAAACGGAATTTTACCCATTGCGTTGGAAGTCGTTGAGTTGTATTTCGGTTCTCTGCTCGGCAGACTTGCTACCCTATCAGTGGCGTGCAACTCACATAAATTGTAATGGAGGTGTTTCATCATCCAAGTAGCCCGCTTGGTTTTCCTCTCTGTTTGAGGATAGAACGCCATTGATAGCTGAATCCTAATACCATATTTGCATCATCAGATCGCGCCAAAAATGACTAGTGAAGCAGTTGTGTCGCTCATTAGTGATGGTACATTGTATGTCATGTAGTTGCACGATCTCTTTGAGAAACTGTTATGTTGTTCCTTTTACGGTGTCGGTGGTGGTCGTCGGGATAAAGTGTAACATCTTAGAAAAATCTGTCCAACACTAGGATGGCATAATATCCCTCAGGGTGGCAGGCAGGCCTGTCACAAAGTCCATGATGATGTCGACCCACGGCTCCATCGGAATAGGGAGTGGTTGGAGCAGTCCTTGTGGCCTCATGCAAAGAATTTTTTTTTCTAACAGGTGCCGTGCAATTTACAAAACGTTGCCACATCCGATTGCATCCGCACCCACTAGAAATAATTCGCCAACTTCTTTAGTGTGTTGTCCTCGTCAAAGTTTTTACATAAACCGGTGTTGTGACATTCTTCTAATACCATCTATAGCAACTCCTCGTTCGGTGGTACGGCGACTTGGCGAGTGAATGGCCGTCCCCAGTAGGGGTCGTCGAACCAAAGCTTGGTCTTGTCGTAACCACCGAACTCCTCGTAACCTTTTGTGAACTGTCTTCCCATGCATGTCTTGTTCCACGAGCAGCGTGCAAATCTTGGCCATCAAATCTGGTTGTCACCCTATAAAATCTACTGGATTTGTTTCTCCAGTTCCGTACTCGATGTGGTAGTCGAAGTCGGACCGAAGGAAATCCATCCATCGAGCTTGTCGATGGCTTAGATTTGGTTGAGTCTTGAGATGTATGAGTGTGTGGTGGTCAGTGCGGAGGATACATTTTCGTAATTCAAGGTAACACCACCAAGTATTGAATACATGCATAATTGCAAGCATTTCTTTTTTGTGCACTGTGTAGTTCAATCCCGGCCCACATGGTTTTCGTATTATATATATGACCAATTGTTCTCAACAGCCGTTGTCATGGAGGAGAACGGGTCTGATTGCTCATTCGGCCACGTCAGTGGCCATGATGTAAGTATTCTCACTCTGTAACATTGGTCGACAGGTTTTTCTTCTCGTGGAAGGGGGTAGTGGTTCTTGATGGTGAGTTTGTTCACCGCCTGAAAATTCATGCACATCCACATCTCACCGGTTCCCTTTTTCACAAAAAGTATTGGTGTTGCGTAGGGTGACATGCATGGCCTGATGAACCCCTCACCTAGTATATCGTTTAGCTCCTTCTTGAGTTCAGTCCATTCATCATCGCTCATCTCATAGGTCCCCTTGACCATCAGTCTGTTGCCGGGTTTCAGGCCTATCCAATGATCATTGCTACATTGTACATTTTATAGGGAAAAAACCCCTTAAAACTCCTTGAAGAGGAATGCAAACTCCTTCGGAACAGCTATGAACTTATCAGATGTAAGCGTCGACGTGGTTGTTTGTTTCTGTAATTTCTTTCACTCCACTTCTTTCCACGTGGAAAATCCACAGTAATATTCCAGGTAAAAGATATATTTTGGCCACGTCCAATGATTTGAGATGGAACTTCTAGACTGTTGCAGCATCCTCCGTTGCTTCCACCTCTGTTGCATCCTGTGTAACTGCCTCTTATGGGAGCCACCGGTTGAGGCGGTGATTATGTCATTATGCTAATGTCACATGCATTTTTTGATGCTCCCATTGTATTCTACATGAAAAACCGTGCGGAAATAACCCAAGAAACGGGTCATTCGGTAAAGGGACGAGAAAGATATGGCCGTGCAAAGGTGGAAGGCACACCTCCAGAAAACAGGAGGCGTACCGGTTCGACCTCGAGCACGGCGGAGCGACTTTCTCGCCCACTATAGCCGAAGTGCACCTGGATGGACGCTTAGCCAATGAGGCAAGGTTTATTGGGGTCCATGGGCACATCGGGATGGCGGCTGGAGTTGCATTTACAAGCAAGGGCGCTTCGGGTGGCCGTGGCCTTCGCTGGCGGTGCTACCAGCAGCCGTCACGCGTGAAGCACTCAAACGACCATAACTTAGCCGTTTATTCATGGATTGAGGCCTTCTTTGGTGCGTTATAAAATTTCGAAGCACATAATACATGATGCATGCGTTATTTGTATGAATGCGCCTTGGTGTAGGGCTTCGGAGTACCGAGGAGATTTTGGCTGCTTCATAGGGGCTGGTACATGAGGAGGCTTAGGGGTTGTTCTAGGATGCCAATCTTACCTAGAGACTCTGTATATTGCCTTATACTTATCTACCAAGTCTAAAAGATTCATTCCTTGTCCAACTCTCCTTGTCTTCCAAGAATTTCCTTGCACACGTCCATTCGGTCCTACAAGACTTCCGCAGCGCACCTTGGTGCAAACGCCGCCGAGAGAGTCGCAAAGCGGTAACCTCGGTCACTAAAAGCAGTCTTGCTGCTAGGAGAGGTTCGTGCAACATCTCAAGGATTGGCCCACACACCAAGGAGTCAAGGTTTGGGAAGTTTATCCCAAGGCCTTGGCGTGGGACCGTCACGCCGGGCGTCCTTTGGCTTACATTTGGTATCAGAGCGCGTGGACATTGGCTCGGTTTTGCGCGGATCCAAAGGAGGCAGCAGATCTGCCACAAATGCGTTTGGCCAGAGAATATTGGTCAGCACCGGAAGCATGGCGGCAGCGGCATACAACCAGGCCTACCTAATGGAGGAGATCCGGCGTCCTCTTGAAGATCTGTGTCAAGAGAACCAGTAGCTGCATGCGGAGGTTGAGGCGAGGTACATCAGGCAAGGGAGAAATACGCTGGGGGTGTCACATTGGCATTTGCACCTGCCTTTTGGCGGCCCAAGCCAAAGGAGCCAGAGTTCTACAAGGGCAAGGGAAGTGCGCGGGAGTGGCTCTTCATGGTGAACTCATACTTCACGACGTTGGGCGTTCCCATGGGAGAAGATGCCACAGGGTTGGAGTATGCTCCTACGCTGCTTTGGGGAATGGCGCTACAGTGGTGGTTGACATTGTGCTGGTAGAACGCCGCTGGGTTGCCGGATGGACTGGGGGCCGGGCAACGGCTTCAGCCATTGATGAGTCCACCACTCGGGCGGGTTGTACAGCTCGGTGCGCAGGCGTTGATGGAGAAGCCAGGGATGTGAGAGCAGTTCGAGACAATGCTCCAAGTGCGTTTCAACCTCCTCAATGGCAGCCAGGTCGCACGTGACAAGATCAAGCACGTCAAGCAAGGTGGATCGGTCCAGGACTACACTACACTCTTCATGGCTTTGGCGGTGCAGATCGACGACCTCTCGAATGCGGAGGCGTACGACCGCTACCATGACGGCCTGAAGCCGCACGTCCAACGTGAACTCATGGTGCTCGGGTTGCGGACCTTTGCGGAGTTGGTCTCGACAGCGGAGCGCATCAA
This sequence comes from Penium margaritaceum, assembly GCA_023375785.1. NCBI lineage: Eukaryota > Viridiplantae > Streptophyta > Zygnematophyceae > Desmidiales > Peniaceae > Penium > Penium margaritaceum. The sequence continues at coordinate 100,129 of SZWC01002756.1, forward strand.
TGCAGTAAGCTACAATGCGTGCCGGACCAACTGTGCAACACAACCACGGGTGGAACAGTCGGGTCAGGCTGTGCCCATGGAGTTGGACGCAATCCAAGCCGTGGAGCGGGGCGCGGGCGGGCAACAAGGACCAAGAGGCAAGTACTGGGCTTGTGGCGAGGAGGGACATCGCAAGCGGGATTGCTCCAAGTGCAAGGCACTGCAGGGAAACAGGCAGCAGCAGTGAGGAGGGGATGACCTACTACTACGACTCTTTCATCCGCAAGGGATAGCACTAGTCCTGAAAGGTTTTTACCGATCAAGGAGTTGCCTCCAGTGCTGTTGTGGAATGAAGGTGAGACCCGGCAGTTTCCAGGGATCATCCTGGAGCTGGTTCTTGAGATTCTAAAGGGGAGTTTTAAGGGTCGGAGGAAGCTACGCGGGTTGCTTGATGGCGGCGCGAGCCATAGCTTTTTCAACGACAGGTTGGCAAAGAGGTTGGAGCTCGCACGTCAGCCGGGGACGTCGGCCAAGGCGCGGCAGGTGTCCGGAGTGGTGGAGTGCGGTAGGCCTCTCGTCAAGTACAAGGTCCATGTGGGTGGTTTGGTTTGCGACATGGAGTTCTATAATTTCCCTATGGATGATTATGATTGCTTGATCGGCTAGGATTGGTTGCATTCCTGGAATCTAGAGGTGGATTGTAGGTGCAACGAGGTGGTCGTGAAGGCGGGCGGGAAAAATCTCACTTTGCTGTTGTGGCGGGGTGAGGGGAAGGAGTCGGTTGTGGCGGAAGCGGGGAAGCAGTTGCATGTCATCAACTTGCAGTTGTTGAAGTGGTGCGAGTGCAAGGGTGGCCTGGTTTACTTGGCATGGGTGCGTCCACAACGAGCAGCAGAGTAGCAGATTGCAACGGTTGAAGCAACAGAGGGGCAGTCGGTGGAAGGTGCGGGAGCTCCAGAGGAGAGGTGCTCAAGGAATTCGGGGACATTTTTTTGGAGGAGTTGCCGAAGGGGCTGCTGCCGCGGCACGACATTGACCACAAGATCGAAGTGGTACCAGGGTCATCACCAACGGTGCGGTCTTACAACCGCATGAGCGATGCGGAGCTTGTGGAGCTCAAAACGCAGTTGGGGGAAATCGTGGACCAGGGTTTCATTCGGCCGTCGGTGTCTCCATACACGGCGCCGGTACTGTTCGTCAAGAAGAAATCAGGATAGCTGCGGATGTGCGTGGACTACCGGGCGCTCAACAATATCACGGTGAAGAACCGCTACCCGTTGCCATGGCCCGAGGAGTTGTTCGACCAGCGACGAGACGTACGCGTCTTCAGCAAACTGGACACAAGGTCAGGGTAACACCAAATCTGCATTGCGGAGGAGGATGTGGAATAGACCACCTTTCGGAGGCGCTATGGACATTTTGTGTATCTCGTGATGCCTTTTGGGTTAACGAATGCTCCTGCCACGATCATGCCATTGATAAACCGGGTGTTCCACCCCTACTTGGACCAGTTCGTAGTCGTCTTCCTCGATGACAACCTTGTATACTCGCGGACAATGGAGGAGCACCAAAAACACCTGCGGACGGTGATGAAAGTGCTGAGAAAGAAGGGGCTGTTTGCCAAGCTCAGCAAGTGCAAATTCGTCAAGCACGAGGTGGAGTTCCTCGGGCACATTGTCAGGGGGAAGGGGATCCGCATGGACCCAAAAAGGGTGGAAACAATGAAGGAGTGGCCAGAGCCGGCGTGCGTGCGTGACATCCAGGTTTTTTTCGGGTTTTATAAACTACTACCGGAGGTTCATCCGGGGGCATGCGGCAATGGGAGCACCCTTGACAGACTTGCTTAAGTAGGGGCGTCAATGGGAGTGGGGTGCCAAGGAGGGGCAAGCATTTGGTGTAATAAAAACTACCATGTGTGAGGCACCGGTATTGGTGCACCCGGACACGAGCGAGGAGTATGTGTTGGCGACGGACGCAAGCGACTATGCGATCGGTGGGGTGCTGATGCATGACCAAAGGAAGGGGTTGCAGCCCATTGCGTACTAATCTAAGAAGCTGAAAGAGGCTGAGCTCAACTACCTTATAAACGAGAAAGAGATGCTAGTGGTGGTCCAGGCCTTCAAGCAGTGGAGGTGCTACCTTGAGGCGCGGCGGTGTGTGGTACACACGGACCACTACGCGGTCAAGTACCTCAAGATGTAGCCAAACCTGAGTCTTCGTCAAGCACGGTGGATGGAGCTGTTGGAGGGCTCCTTCAACTACAAGATCCAGTACAGACCAGGGAGGATCAACCTAGCGGATCCGCTTTCGCGTCACCCGGACTTGGGCTCGTATGCGATTACGGTGCTGGCAGGATCTCCGATTATCCGCAGCCTGTTTTCTCACGGGTATGCAGAGGACCAGGAATTTTACGGGAGTACAATGAAGGGGTGCAAGTGGGATGGCCAGTATTGGCGGCGTGAGAAGGGAAACCAGATTGTGGTGTCGCGGAGTGCGTCATTGCGACAGGCGTTGTTAGAGGAGGCGCACGACTCGCACTACAGTGGTCATTTTGGCCACAACAAGACCTTCAAGATTGTTGCGCGCCAATCTTGGTGGGTAACAATGGGAGCAGAATACAAGGAGTATGTGAGCAGTTGTGACATGTGCCAAAAGATCAAGTCACGGAGGGAACAGGCGTCAGGAGAGATGTAGCCGCTACTGGTGCTGATGCGCCCGTGGACGGACATCTCACTGGACTTTGTGGGGGGTCTTTCACAGGGTGCAATGGGCAACACCATGGTGCTGGTGGTGGTGGACCGGTTCATTAAGATGACGCACTTTATTCCATGCGTAGAGAAGGTTACTGCAGCGGAGACGGCTCAACTCCTCTTGCAACACATCATCAAACTTCAGAGGGTGTCGAAGTGCATGGCCTTGGACCGCGACACGCACTTCACCTCCTAGTTTTAGGAGGAATTATTCAAGACGTTGGGCACCCGTGTGGCTCTTTCATCGGCCTACCATCCCTAACAGATGGCCAGACGAAACGCACCAATCAGACCATGGAGCAACTGCTGCGGGGAACCTTGGACCAGGATGGTAAGGGAATAGGAATACGAGCTCCCGGTTGCTAAGTTTGCCTACAATTCAGTTGTGCATGCCTCGACGGGGCGGTCTCCCTTTGCGATAGTGTATGGGATGTAGCCTGCATATCCCTCAGACATGGCAACGGGATCGGACCTACCCGTTGTGCAGCAATTTGCAAGTGACTTCACGGAGGTGTGGCGGAGCGTACGAGATGCGCTTCACAAGGCGCAGTACCTTACCGCTCCTATTTGTCGTCGAAATGTTTTTATGGTCACAAAAGACACAATTCATCGTCGAATTTTTTCTCTTTTTTATGTCAAACCGGGTCCTATTTTTCTGTGTGGCCGTCAGGGGTGGTACAAAAAAAATCGACCTGGTGAGGTCGATTCCTGGCGTGGGCTGACCTCACCAATTCGCCCGGCCGGCGACTTTGCACAGAAATGTGCGAAGTCGCCGGCGGTCCAGGAATCTCGCTCGGTGATTCAGCCGAGCGAGATTCCTGGACACATGGGTGGCCCCTAGCTAGGGCCCCTTCCACGTTGGCATGATTTCTCCCATGTTTCCGGCCATTGGCCGGAAACATGGGAGAAATCAAATCGCAAGAGGGGTGTGATGGACGCTCTCACGTCAGCGCCCATCGCACCCCTCCGCGTGCAGGGTCGTTGTCGCAATGCCCGTGCGGCAGCGACCTTGCATTTAGGACACCTGTTTTTTTCAGGTGTCACGATTCTGCTAACATCACCACTGCAACATCCAGTCGATCAAGCGTTCGCAACCACATCATGGCGCAGTCAACCTCAGCCCCCCAGGCGAAAGGCACTCTGATGGCCTTTTACTCGGTGTGCGATTGCGAGCAGCGATTGGCGCACGTCCAAGAGGAGGCTGACCGTCACGCCCAACGTCCAGCTCCTCCCAAAAAAACTTTGGGCCGCCGTCCACGGCTTCAGCGGGCTACAGAAATCATCCAAAGCGTCATGCAACGGACACCGACCAAGAGGCCTTCCGTTCGAGGCCAGTCTGCTGGAAAGCGCAGCCGCAGGGACTGGATCACCGAGGGCCATTTTTTCATCATCGATGCTGCAGTGCAGACTCAGCACAGTCATTATGATGCTGTTGCTTTTTTGAAAGCTGCATGGAAGGGGCCAGGTGGCACTGGTCCTTACGACGACCTACAAGCTTCCACGCTTGGCAGCTGGTACAAAAACGGCAGCAAGGACCTCCGTGACGAGGTGCGCGCACGAGTTGCCATCGCACCCAAGGAGCCTGTCTCCTCACGTGTGAAGGCTGGAGGACGCAAGCGTGGCCCAAGAGCATTCAAGGACCGCCACCCGGCACTCTTTGACAAAATCTGCGAGGACATTAAGAGTCGCCGGGAGCGTGGAGCCTCTTTAAGCAGCGTCACTGTCCAAGGAATTGTCCTTGGACATGTGCAGGAGCAATGCCCAGAAGAATTGAAGGAGAATGGAGGACCAATCAACTTCTCCCGCTCATGGGTGAAGCACCTCCTCACCGGGTACCTTAACTGGACATGGCGGCGTGCAACCACGGCGGCTCAACGTTGTCCAGTGGATTGGAAGGAGAAAGTAAGAAATCTTATCCTTTGTCTTTTCTTTCGCTTTTTTTTTTTTTCAACAAATCTCACCCTTTTTTTTTCTTCTCATGCAGGTTTACTCCTTCCTCAAGAAGGTTTCTGTGGTTGTGGGCTTCTACAAAATTGACAAGGACTTTGTTGTGAATGCCGACCAATCCGGAATCAATGTGGTTCCAACCGGATCCATGACCTACGCAGCCAAGGGATCCAAAGATGTGAGCGTGCGTGGGGTTGACGACAAACGCATGGTGACATGTGTGGTTGCTAGCAGTGCTGCAGGTGACATGCTCCCCATGCAAGTGATTTTTAGTGGAAAGACAAACAGTGTGCAACCTAGTGGGCCGATGGCCCGTAGTGTGGTGGATGATTTTTTTTTGGCACATGACCCAAACACCGAACCATTGGGCGAGTGCCGAGACCACACGCATGTGGTTTCGTTTTGTGCTTTACCCATGGTACACCCGCTTGTGTGAGGCAAAGCAACGCAAGCCTGGCCGTGTGAAGCTCCTCTTGTTGCTTGACATGTGGGGCCCTCAACGCACCAAGGAGATGCGTGAGTGGGTCACTTCCACATTCCCCTACATCAAGCTTCTTTACATCCCTCCAGGTTGCACCTCAAAGGTGCAGCCTGCAGATGTGGGCCTACAAAAACCCATAAAGAGTAGCATGGAACAGTCGTGCAAGGCATGGCTTGCTAATGAGCTTAAGAACCAAGAGGAGGTGAAATTTCACCTCAAAGAGATGAAGGATCTTGTGATTGAATGGCTCCTAAAAGCATGGCATCCTGTGAAAGATCAACCAGACATGGTGCAACGTGCATGGCGTAAGTCTGGGTTTGATGCTTGTTGGGATGCCGACATGCAAGGTGATGTGCTTGATGAAGCGCTTCGCTCGGGACATTTTGATGCTTACATATCCCAAATTGACGAGGCGGTTGAGGGGGAGACCTTTCAGGAGATTGAGCCCGAGCTCTCTTTTGAGGATATCCATGATGATGAGTAGAAGCATGTTGCATAGTTCAAGTTTATACCTACCTTAGATACCTACTCTTTAAAAATATTTCATGTGATGTTAGTTCATGCAATTCTCGCCGATTTACCAAACTACAAGCGCGAAAACTGGTTTTTACGTAATGGTTAGTCTGAAAATTCTGGTCACAAGCGTCCTCAATTATGGTGTAAAAAAATTGCGTCACAAAGGATCCAATAAACCTTGGGCAATGTTAGCAAGGACATAATAAGGGCGGATTTCAAATCATTTTCTACGATAAATACGAGCGGTAGGGTAGTAGATGAAGCGGCAAGCGGACAAGCACCGGAAAGCCAAGGAGTTCTCGGTGGGACAAAAGGTGTTGCTAAGCTCGCAGAACCTGCAACTGGTGGGAGTGGGTAACGACAAGCTCAAGCCGTGGTGGGTGGGCCCTTTTCCGGTCAAGAAGAAGTGGTCCGCGGTGAGCTACAATTTGGAGCTACCGGACTACTATAGGATCCATCCAGTGTTCCACGCTTCTCTTCTCAAAGCCTACAAGGAGTCGGATGTGCAATTCACGGCACGAGGAAAGGCTCCTCCTCCACCAGTCTTGGTGGAGGGTGAAGAGGAGTACGTGGTGGAGAAGATTTATGGGCACCTTTGGTGCGGTAATGGGTGGCAGTACCTCGTGCAATGGCTTGGCTATGGGCTTGAGCACATCTTTTAGATCCCCGAAGCCGATTTCCACAGGGGCAGTGCTGTCAACACGGTCCGCCGAGCGTACCAGGAGCGCACCGGAGAGGTGTGCCCTCGGAGGGGGGTGATGTTATGGGAGCCACAGGTCGAGGCGGTAATTACATCATCATGCTGATGTCACATGCATGTTTTGATGCTCCCATTTTACTCTACATGAAAACCGTACAAAAGCGACCTAAGAATTGGGTCATTCAGTGCAGGGACGAGAAAGATATGGCCGTGCAAAGATGGAAGGCGCACCTCCAGAAAACAGGAGGCATACCGGTTCAAACTCGAGCACGGCGGAGCGACATTCTCGCCAAATGTAGCCAAAGCGCATCTGAATGGACGCTTAGCCAATGAGGCAAGGTTCATTGGGGTCCATGGAAGCTTCGGGGTGGCGGTTGGAGCTGCGTTCGTAAGCAAGGGTGCTTCGGGTGGTCGTGACCTTCGCTGGCGGTGCTGCCCGCGACCGTGACGCGTGGAGCATTCAAACGGCCACAACTTAGCCATTTCTTCACGGATTTAGGCGTTCTTTGGTGCGTTGGAAAGCTCGCAGCACTTAATACATGATGAATGTTATTATTTTCATAAATACACCTTGGTATAGGGCTTCAGAGTGTCGAGGAACTTTCGGCTGCCTCATAGGGACTGGTACATAAGGAAGCTTAGGGGTTGTTCTAGGATGCCAATCTTACCCAGAGACTCTGTACATTGCCTTGTACTGATATACCAATTCTAAAGGATTAATTTCTTACCCAACTCTCCTTGTATTCCAAGCATTGCCTCGTACATGTCCATTCGATCCTACAAGTCTTCAGCAGTGCACCTTGGTGCAAATATCGTCGAGAGAGTCGCACTGCGGGAATCTCGGTCACTAGAAGCGGTCTTGCTGCTAGAAGCGGGTCGTGTGGCATCTCAAGGGTTGGTCCACACACCAACAGGTCGAGGGTTGGGAGGTTTATCCCAAGGGCTCGGCGTGTGACCGTCACGTCGGGCGTCCCTCGGTTCACACTGCCGCTATGTCGTGGGTCGCTTGATTAGAGGTAGGTGTCATTTTCTACCATTTAGGCTAACATAGGCTGCTCCGTTTCTCCAATATGCTTGTGGATTGGATCAATACGGGGAATCTTATCCAAGGATAATCTTGTGGTCGCTAATTAGGCAAGTAATTCAAATTGTTACATTGTGTGTATTTCTAATTTATTATAGGAGAGGTTTGAAATGTTGATGAATGTATAGTCAGCCGTCAAAGTTTTTTATAACATCCTTGGTTGGATTTACAAACTTCCCTTCCAAACAATGTCTCTGCTCAGGAATCTATGTATCTCTGCCATCCATTTGCGTCGCTCCTATTTTGCGAATTTTACAACTCCTCGGTTGTACTCGTAGTTGTACTTGTCCTTGAACCCCTCATCAAACTTAATGATCCCAATGACCCTCGTCAACGACGATGGGAGCCGCTCAAATAGGTGATTGATTCACACTTTCTTTACCAGACATGATTTTTGCTTTCTACTCTTGCCTTTTGCCGTTTCACAACTCTATATTTTTCTTTGTGCATTCCCGCCCTTTTTGGCCTATTTTTCCATTTCCGACAGTCCTACGAGATGTGCCGCAATTTCTCGCAAGTCTAGCACAACAATTAATCCCTTTGATTGGCGTCGTCAATCTCCATTGGAAACGAGGTTCACATTGATTGTGATTTTCCTTTGCCACGATAGATATTGTGGCCCTGGGATCGCCAACCGTTGGACTCATGCATTCGAGCATTGCATTCGGTGATGTCGATTCAATCAATTTTTGCGATCAGTTGTGGAAGGTTATCTTGGATGTCGAATATGGAAAATTTTCACCTGATGTTATGCTTGAGGCGATTGTACTAAAAACAAAATTCATCATGTGTGAGGTCTTTGCCGGTGATGATTTCTCAAAGATGATGTGTGTGCTCTGCCACGCTGGACTGCTCACACAAGAGTTGATGCTTGTATCATACATGAAGTTCTTGTTTGTTTCTCCAAAGCATGCAAGTATGGAATGTGCAAAGTCCATTTGATTGTCCGGTGGAGTCATTGAGTCATGCCACGTTGGATTGATTTTTTTTGAGAGGTTGAACGCCTGTGGTTGACGATGTGAGAGTGGTTGCTTCAGCTGTTGATCCAGCTCCACCAGTCTCTTGTTACCATTGGATGGTCTTTAAATTGGGCCTCCAACTCAAAATTTTGTAATGCAAAAGCGAGGTCGTGAGGTCAGTTTTTATTTTTTCGTTAACCCCTGTAGGGGTGAAGACCACCTCCGAACTTGTCAGCCACATCCAAACCATTGGTTCTTTGGAGTTTACACAATTGAATAGCTTAGGAAGTGTCAGTTGAACCTGGAGCTCACCCAAGAGTTGGATATTTCTCCCGGTACATACAGCTTCCCACATGCATGCATTCTAAAGCTCCTCCATGGCCACGCTGAGTTGTTGGAGCATATGGGTGTTGAGGCTTTTGAGTCTTGATAGCTTTTGGTACAGGTCTTCATTGATGTGAGCATGTCAGTTGCTGCCTCCCATCGTGGCAAGTGTCACGTGGTTGGCAATGGCAGAGGAAAAACGTTCGCCGAGCCCAAAGGGTCCGACATCGGGTTGGCCGTCGGGGTCATTGTTAATGCGCCGTTTGCTACGAAAGTTTCCATCTCCATCTGGTTTACTTAAAGAGTGCCGTTGTCCAAGTGTTGTTGACCCTCCATCGTGGTAGTCTTTGTTAATTACTATTGCTCATTACAAAGTGCACTCACTATATTCACTATTATAGGCACGAGGTCTGCAAACTTCTGAATGGTAGATATACACTAAATACTCATGTGAGATTGTCGCCTTGTTGTCAAAACGTAGCCAGCCCCTCCAACGCCGTTATGCTCTTATAGTAAGTGTGTCGCCAAGCAGAATGTGGATCATTCATAGGAATGAATGTAAAGAGGAAGACAATTTGAGGAATTGGGACACTTGGATGAATTGTATTTAGTAGTAAGTGTACTTCAATGACAAGTATCAAACATGTCAAGCACATATATAATGGCGAGAAACTCAATGTGGCATATGTCGGGTCTTGGACGCTCAAGGCAAGCGACACGTGCGACACTGAACTGTGAGTGGTTGCTTCGAACAACTCGGCCGAGAAGTTGGGAGGTTTGGATAGTATCAAGGAAAAGTTTTATGAAATTCCAGTGCCATCGAGAAGTGAACCAAACATCATCAAAACATTGTAAAGCCTTTTCCATGTAGTTTGATACACGTCAAGTTGAGTAGGATGCTATCATTAGTGCTAAACATGTTGTGGTTACGATGTCATTCCGGTGCTCACTTCATCGTTGCTTGTGTCTTTGCGAGGACCTGGTGTGTTTCCTCAAAAATGCTGGAATTTTTGCAAAGATAAATGTTAACTGTGGGAATTTTTCACTCTACAGTTCTTCCGGGATGGCATGAAGTTTGTTGTAAACTAGCTTGAAAAGTAGTTTACCTGTTATGGTGGAATTCTTTGAGTTGTATGCAAATTTGGCGGTCAGTAGTTTTTGCACCCAATCAGTTCCATGGTGTTTGCATAAGATGCAAAGTTTGAGATTCTGATCGGTCTACTCGGGTTGTCAGTCAGTTGTGAGGATAGATCTCCATTGATAATTGGATCTGGCTGCCATAATGCGTCATCATTTTTCACCAAATATGACTTGTGAATAGACCGTCTCTGTTGCTAATGATGGTACGTGGCATTCCGTGAAACCACACAATTTGCTTTACAAACAACTATGTTTTTTCCTCCTTGGTGAAGGTGGACGTCACAAAAATGAAGGGTGAAATTTTGGAGTATATGTCCAGAACCACAAGGTTGGTGTCAGATCCATCCCGAGTGGTAGGTAATCATGTTATGAAGTCCATGCTGATTTTGACCCAAGGCTCCATTTGAACAGGGAGTGGTTGGAGTAGTCGTAGAAGCGTTGTGCGGTGAGATTTATTTTGCTGAAAGGTTTTGCACGACGTGCACAATGCAGCCACATTGACATGCATGCCATCCCACTATTAATGCTTCCCCAGTTGTTTTATGTCTTGTCCATGGCAAAGTGTGTATCTATACTGGAGTTGTGGCACTCCTCCTATAGCATTCTTTGAAGTTCCTTTTCTGTTGGTATGATGACTTGGCGAGTGAATCACTGCCGAAATGAAAATTAGTCTTGTTGTACCCGCCAAAATCCGGGTATTCCTTAGCAAACATCCTCGTTAGGTACAGGTTTATTTTAGCAAGTAGTATGCTGATCTTGGTCATCAAATCTGGTCTTCAACTCAGAGAATCTGCTGGATGTATTTTTCCAGGTCGTTACTCAATGGTGTAGTCAAAACTAGACTCGATGAAATTCATCTGTCAAGTTTGTCAAAGGCTAAGATTTGACTGAGACTCAAGGTGATTGATTGCGTGATGGTTGGTGCCAATGACACATCGACAAAATTCAAATAGCACCGCCAGGTTTTGAATGGATGAATGACCGCCAATATTTCCTTCTCATACACAGTGTATATTAGTTCTGGGCGGTACATTTTTTTGACATATACACCACCAGATTTCTGCAATGCCATCATATTGGAGGAGATTGGCTCCGGTTGCTCGATCCAACGGTTCGGTGGCCATGATGTAGTCCACTGTTGGATCTGCCAATTGTAGAGCTAGCGATTAGGTCAATCAATCATATGCGCATTTTTTTTTGGTTTGAACGCTTCTTGTTTGTGACCCTCTTGATTCCTCGTCGTGATTATATGAGTGAGGTTGGAGAGAGGCACTATCACACAACCATAGTCCTTTACAAGTGAATGGCAGTAGTTGCATAAGCCAAAAAAAACACGCACACACACAAACACACCTATATGTCTCAAACATTGGTTGGCATTGGCCAATTAGCGGCTGCCTTGGCTTTTTTCGAGTCCATGGTCTTTTTTGTTGCTGATGTTGTGGTCTAGGAAATCAATTTAACGTCAACCAAAGCCGCCTTTCAACAGTTTTTTTTTTTCAAATTTTCTACCTTCGTAAAACTCCAAGGACATTGAGAGATTCCCATTGTGCTCATTTGGGACGGGACTGTGTATCAGGTATGACTAGGGGAAATTGTTCATGGCCGTCATCAATGTGAGAGGGGTATTTGTGAGTCCAACAGATGTAATCATGAACCCAAACTGCCTGTATCTGCTGTCTTCTGGATTTCCTTGACAGATACATGGATATAATGATAACAAGTACGTAAGTCACTTTAAGTGAAAGTTTCTGTCCCACACAGTTGGTCAAACATTTCATCTGCTTACAGAAGGGGTAGTGGTTCTTTTTGGTGATTTCATTCAACATACAATAAACTACACACATGCGCATCTAACTAGTTTTTATTTTTTTAAAAAGATGGATATAGCATAGGATGACGTCAAAGGCTGGATGAAACCCTTTCCGAGCATCTCATCCAGCTACCTTTTGAGTTTGGTCAACTCAATGTTACGCATCCAATACATTTCCTTGGACGTCAGTCTGCTGTCCGGCTCGAGTCTATCTAGTCTTCGATGTCACGTTACGGGGGTAACTCTCAAGGTGAATTCCTGTTGGTTGGGGAGAACCCGTTCAAACTCCTCGATGAAGAATGCCAAATCCCCCAGTAAAGCTATGAACTTGTTAGGTCTTGGGGCCCATGAGGTTGGCGTTGTCATATCTGTTGTTGTCATTTCTTTGTTTCCCTTACTTCCAAATGGACAAACCACGCTTGTGCCCTGTGTCACGAGTATCATTCGGCCATGTTGAGTGATGCTGATTGCGTTTGTCGTCTTACGACCACTAGAATTTCTTCTGCTATTTCCGCCTCTCCTGCTTTCCGTTATTGTCACTTTGTCGTGGGTTGGTCAATAAGAGGCAAATGTCATTTCTTGCCATTGATGCTGATGTAGACTGCTCCAGTCAACCTATGTATTGTGTCAATAGAGGAAACATTGCCCGAGGATAATTTTTTGGTAACTCATTAGGCAAGCTCTCCAGACTGTTACGTCATGTACACCTCTTACTTGCGGTTGGTGAAGTTCGCAAAGTCAGTCAATCTCCAAAAGTCCATGACCGGTTTTTCCTTCAAACATCCCTGGTTTGATGTATAATCCTAGCTTCTAAACCATGTGGTTACTGAAAAAACGGGGAGAAGCTCCTCTATCAAGTAGCACTAGTACCGTTTTTTATCATTTACAATCCCCAGGTTGCACTTCTAATAGTATCGTCGATTGGATGTCCTCGTATCCCTCATCAAACTTTTCAATCTCTTGAACCCTCGCCTACAGCGACCCTCGTTCAGATGGAGAATTGATTGGCACAGATTTTTATGACTATGTAAGAGGTTCATTGTCTGCTCCTGTCGTTTCCTGACCCCTCATTTTCTCTCTATGACTTCCTTCCTCTTTTAACCTGCTACTGCTATTTCCGACACTCACACCAGATGTGCCTTGGCTTCCTGCAAGTCTAGCACAACTATTGATCACGTTGATTGACAGTGTCAATCTCCATCGGAGACAAGGTTTCCGTTGACTCTGACTATCGGCTGCCACGATATAAATTCTGGCTTTGGGATCGCCAACCATGGGATTCCTCTATCCAAGCATAATAGTTGGCACTGTCGATCCAGTTGGCCATTACGGTCATGAGTGGAAGGTCATATTGGATGCCAAATACAACGCTTTCTCATCGGATGTCGTGTTTGAGGCTATTGTAATAGAAACTGATTTTAATCTTGAAAGCGAAGGTAATGCTGGTAATAATTTCGTAAAACACCGTATATTCTCTACCACGTTAGACTGCTGATGCAAGAGCTCTAGCTTTTACCATGCGTCAGACTTCTCATTCATCTTTCCAAAGTGTGTGAGAATGATGTGCACAGAGTCTGTCCATTTTTTTAGTGTATTTGGTGATTCATTCCACATCCTATTGATCTGCTTGATAGGTAGACATGTGTAGTCAAAGATGTGAGAGGGCTCGTGTGCGCTGTTGATCAAATCCGCCGATCTCCTGTTGCCTTTGGATGGTCTTTAGATCACACCACCAATACAAAAGTTGTGCCACATAGAAGCAAGGCTATAAGGTCAGTTTTCTCTCTATTGTTGTTGACCACAACTGCGGTGGAGTACACCTCCAAATTCTTTAACCACACCCAAACCATTGGTCCTTCGGGATTTGTAGGATCAAACAACTCAGGAAGTACTGAAAAAATATGGGGCTAGCTTGAGAGTTGTATGTTCATCTCGACGAGTACTACTTCATGCTCGCACACATTCTTAAGCTCCTCCATCGCTGCATTGATTTTTTTGGAGCTTACGGATATTGAGGCTCCTGAGTGCCGACAGTTTCAGGTTTAGATTTTGATTGATACGAGCCTGTTGGCTAGTGCCTCCCATCATGCCAGGTGTTTTCCTGGGGGGCACAGGCGGAGGCAAAGTATTTGCTGAGCTTGACGTTTCTATCGTTGGATTGGCCATCAGATTCGTCGTCGCTGAACCATGTGCTGACAAGTTTACTGCTACTGTCTGGTGTGCCTGGAAAGTGTCGTCGCTCGCACGTTGCTGATATTCCATCACTGGAGTATTCACCAGTTATTGCTGCTTGTCGCCAGATACGCTCGCTTCGTTCACCATCATTGTCACGATGTCTGAAAAAATCTGTTCAATGGAGATGCGCTGAGGACTTGGGTAAAGTTTTTTTCTTATAGCCAATGCATTGGCTATCCCTCTAGCACTTATGTGCTCTCATACTAAGTGTTACACTGAATGTAAAATGGATAACTCACAGGGATGAAGTACGGGGCAGAACATGATTTGGAGGATGGAGAAAATTGAATAATTTATAGTTAGCAGTAGGTGTACTTTGATGAAAAGTATCGTATACATCAAGCACATATATACGATAGTGCAAAACAGGATGAGGCATACCTTGGATCTTGGGCACTTGAGTCAAGGCTCCATGGGGAGACACCAAGGAAAGTCCACATATAGTGCGACAATGGGAATGGATACAAGAAAATCATGGCCATCATATTGTGCTCCATCTTTAAGGAGGATGTTGATGTCCCCACTGATTTTACCACAACTCATATCTATGCACTGGAGCCTACTAGGGCCTAAAAATCTGAAGGAAGCTAGCAACAGAGAGCATTTAGTAGAATTGATAGTTGTATTAGATGCACAACATAGCTCTCTCATTGACCAAGGCACATGTGATCTCATGGAGCTAACACCTGGTTCATGACTCATTGGGGTAAAATGAGTCTTGCACATCAGAACAAAATCTTATGGGAGTATTGAAAATTTCAATTTGCGTTTGGTGGGAAAGGGATTCTGACAAATGGGGGGTCAAAAATTATTTGAAACCTGTGCTCTAGTGAGCTGCTACACCACAACACGTATTATGCTTGTGGTTGAAGCACTGTAAGTTCTCGCCAAAACCAAATCATGAGCCTTCCATTTACATCATTGGCAATGGTGTAGGAGATTCAGTGTAGTCAAATGATATTGTTCAGGAACGACCTTGGGTTTCTCTCAAGGTGAAGGTGAGGTACAGTTAATCGATCTCCTATCATGAACTCATGGACCCTTGTATTAGATCACACATTCTCTATGATAGTTTCTCGGGGTTTTCCTATTGGAGAGGTGGGTTGTGTAAAAATGATCTGGGGTCCGACGTGGCCCAATGGGTCCTTAGGTTCAAGGCTTGGTTTTGTGCAAATCTGCGACTAAGAATGATCTTTCTTGCTGCCGCATGCTACATAAAAGGAGTTCATATAAAGTTGTAAGACAGTCACTTCTGCCGAAAGAAAGTCACAAAAGTATCAAAAACATGCTGGTTATAGTCCCCTTTCTATTAGTGTTACTCTCAAGCATTCGGGCACGCCAAAACGAGTGTGTGTGTGCTCAGTTACAATGTGTGTGGTGCCCGCACACTGAAGTGCCTTTGCAGATCAAGGACTCATCACAATGCCTTTCTGAAGGTGCATGTTTCTCTACACGTCGTGGCGGTAATCTCATTGTTTTTGGGATGTCTTTTGATAAGTGTATTATCAAATTTGGTGACGGGGTTCAAAACCTGTCCACAGGCCTCCAGTCAGAGTTTTGGCATATTCCATGAGTAACAAACTATACTACTCAGTTGCGTACTCCAAGTCAAGTATTTGGATTAGTTCCCTAGTAACAGCCTATAGTACTGAATGAGGAGAAACGATCCGTTGGATGACCCTAGAGTCATTCGGCGGATCTTTTCCCTCGCATTGACCTTATTACTCACATCTGGTGGAATAAATCCAAAGGATGCCAATTTTCGCCTAGTCTTAAGGTCAGTGTTTAGCCCAACATCAAACGTGTGTAACGTTCTCGTTACTCGGCCGATTCTGGCGATTCAAGATACACCGTATATATCAACTTGTCAACTTAAAGAAATGTCCATAATGTAGGGACAACCCTCTCCCTTCACCTCCAGCACGACCTTGCCGCCACCATCCTTACACATGACCACCTCCTTTTTCTTACACTCGCTTCCTACTAACAAAGACCTCCACTTCCACATCTCATTTGCCAGCTACTGGTTCAATCTTGTCGTTTGCGACCACCATAGACTTACCGCCTCCGCTTAGGTGTTCTCAAACGGTCCGTAATGAAGGCATCATTGCTTACGTTCACAATGATATTGAGAAGCGCCTTTTTACCTTCTGCTTCCTTGACATCGAATTTCCCCGAGTTAGTGGTGAATTTTGCTTTGAAATCCAAGGACATATGTCCTAAGGTTCACTCAAATCAGTATATATTGAAGCAAACATAGGCTTTGGTTCGACTGAACTCGTGCTACTTGAAAATGTAATAGGTTTTCATCGAATGTAGGAAGTCACCAAGGTAGAAGCTTCCAGGGTGGAGTCCAGTGGGAGGGGTTTTCTGCCTGGACCATCTGAAAACAAGAAAAACAAAAATCAGAGAATTTTTACGAGTTTCTATAACATTTTTATGTTGAAGTTTGTACTTGTAGCGTGCCAGTGCCACGCCGACCGGACGAAGGAGCCACGTGGCTCGAGCGGGGTCACCTGGGACTGTGGGCGATTGGACGGGATGGCTTGAGGGTCGGAGACCCTCAAGCATCACGGTTTTTGCCTAGTCAGCCAAGGATTCTGTCGAATCCGCTACATTGGTATCAGAGCTCCAGGGTTCGAATCCCACGTTGGGATTACCGGAGATGCCGAGGCGGCTCTCACTCATAGTGGGGGGGGGGGGGGGTTAAAGCGTGGAAGTGCCACGCTGACCGGTGGAAGGAGCCACGTGGCTCGAACGGGATCACATGGGACTATGGGCGGTTGGACGGGATGGCTTGAGGGTCGGAGAGCCTCAAGCACCGCGGTTTTGGCCTAGTCGGCCAAGGATTCCGTAGAATCCGCTACAATACTACAATCATTAAAAATGGAACATTGAGGCTACTCCTCAACCAAGTGTTCTAACTCCACAAAGTCCCTTGCATTATCATGTTGTTTTTTACGTGAATGTATGACTCAATATAGCATTGAGATCCACCAAAAAATAGAATTTTGTTTTAAAAAAAGAGAAAAGAATAAATCCAATCAGAAGCTCAAAATTTTACTCCAAAATCTGTGCGAGGTACATGGAACTAACTTTGCGGTCACGATATCATTCCCCTTGCTCGCATGCAACTCCACCACAACCACAAGTGCTGAAAAAATGCCATTGTAGGTCATGTATTGATAACTTCCAATGGTTCCAGTTGCAGAAAGAGATAGAAATTAGCATTCAAGCTGTGGATCCTGAGCTACATGATTTTCACATGTTTTGTGATATGCGCTATAAACTTGAGATGACTCAAGCGGCCATGAAACAAGACACCAAAAACCGTCAATCAATTGTGAAATTCCACATTGGAGAGTGAATCATGTTCAATAGTAAAAACATAACGTTGCAATGAAAAGAATGGAACCAATTTTAGTGTTGCGTATCGGTTTTTTGTTTATTGGCAATTTGGACAACATTATGGTTGCCAGAATCGCCAAAAACAAAGAATAAAAATGTTACGAACCTCGTAAAAGTTTCAATAGTATTTATTCTGATTATTAAGGAGCTTAAAAATATCCTATTTTAATAGAGGAGATGTTTGTTGCATCCACCTATGCCGTTGCTATAGCATACATGTCGCTCTTGTTGAGTGCCTACGTCCTTGAAAATCATTCTTGTTCTTTCTTTTTATTTTTTATAATTTCTTAGATTCTTATAAAAATTATCTAATAGAAAAAAATTCTCATTTTCAATCCGTAGAAGTGTTTATTTCTCTTAGGCCATCATTTCTATGCCTCCTTCTACATATGAAAGATTTTTCAATACGAAGGAAGATATCAAAGCTATAAATCAATTTAATTCGTGAGTGCTAAAATGTTCGCGCCTAAGTGATGTCAAATGGCAGAAAAGACGGGTTTAAACTCCGGAGGAATTACGATGTTTGTCAACTCATTTGCCTCGGTCGGTTTCTACAGGGGGCAAAAAACTTATTCGCGTGTGCCGTGGGTGGTCGAACCCCGCCAGATGCGAAGCCAATGCTTCCTGGCAAACCGCACACATTTTGGAGCTCCCCGACAACAGGAAGGTGCGACGCAGGTCCTCAGGAGAGCTCACTGCGGATCCGGGACGACCAAAATTCGACGTTGACAACGCACCTCTGCCGTCCTGCGTCCGACGTGGCAGGTGGATCCACCTGAGGCCGACTGCATGTGCCTCTCGCAGCCGGGTGGTGCGCCTGCGGCTGTGGGGAAAGGGAGGGAAAACGACGCAGAAGGGCAGCGGGAGCAGCATGGCCATGGCGTGACTTTGCCTTCGGCTACTAGGGAGTGTCGCGGTGCGCAGCACTAGGGTCAGGTGGCGAATTCCGTCCGCTGCCGAGGCTGCTGGGTAGCGACGGTAGACTGTGGTGGCATAGGGAGGGAGTGAGGTCAGCCAGTCTGCCGGCCGTTCCCTCCGCAGAGAAAAAATAAAACAAGAAGCAATCCCAGCAGGTCCTGCAACATGGCTCGGCGCGCGTCGGCCCTCTCCTCCACGCTTAAGTATTTTTTCCCGTCCTACTACCTCCGGCGGCCGCGGCGGCTGGGTTTCATTTCGCTGCTGTTTGTGGCGGCGGTGTTTTTCTTCATGGACCGCCAAAACCAACACCGCGAGATCGAGGTGAGCAGAGTCATCCGGAGAGCTGTTGGAGGTGCCAGCCTCCAACAGCTGAAGAATTCAGTCGCTATTTGTTACAGCTGTGCTCTGCTGCTGTTTTTTTTTCATTTTTCTTTTTTTCATGGACCGTCAGAACCAGCACGGGGAGATGGAGGTAGTACGTAACCACCCCCCTTTCCCCACAACCATTTCCTTTGTCATGGATCTGCACAACCAGCACCAGACGATCGAGTTAAGGCAGTTTCATGTAGATAAAAATGCATGATGTATGATCTGTATGGTCTGTATGAAGCAGCAGCTTTCCGTTGCATGTGCACCACACACAGACATCCAATGCGCTCTCTGTTGCTTCTTTCTGTCATGCTCTTTTTTGCCCCTCTCTGTCATAACCACACACTTCTTTCTTCATGGGCCGTGATCCGCTAGACCTCAGTGAAACGACACATGATTGGATCAAATTATGTGTGCTCACCCAATGAAATGAAATCCGCTCATTGTTTATCTACTTGTCAAGTTTGACATCTGGATGCTGATTCTTCTGGAAAATGCCTAAAGGATCTGACGCGGTTTTTTTGCACAATCTGATCCCCAATACTACTCCACCCATGATTTCGTTCCATCTCTCCACCAACCCATTGTCGACGTTGTCTACTTTATTGTCGTCGTCATCATTGTTGTCATCGCCGCCGCTGCTGCCGCCGCCGCCGCCGCCGCCGTCGTCGTCGTCGTCGTCGTCGTCGTCGTCGTTGTCGTCGTC
>SZWC01002756.1:187539-205888 GCA_023375785.1 Penium margaritaceum
TCTCTCTCTCTCTCTCTCTCTCTCTCTCTCCTCTGACCTTGGCATGTGAGAGATGCACTGCCCGGTATGATCAAATCTCCAAACTGGGGCACTCGTGCTCAAGGGAAGGCAGTTGCATAGCCATGATGTGCAAGGTGGACTGCAGATCTGCAACTGATGCAACGACACCGGCAGCCCACGTCAGCTGCTGGGACACGCCCTAGCACAACAACAGCAGCTGCCTGATCTCCTCCAGCGCATCTCTCTGTTGGCATGAGTGTCGCTAGATCTATGTCTGCTGTTCGTGAAGGACAGAAATTACCCAAGAGCGTGTGCTTGTCACCTCTCCTGCCGAGGAGTTGGCTGGGTTAGCCGGCCTCTTCCCTTCATAGAGATTGGGCACCATCGACGGTACTCCACAAACGCTCTTGCTGCTGCTCTTAGTACTACTGTTGCTTCTGCTCCTGTTGTTCCAAGAGCTACTGATGTAACTGAGGTAAAACGAGGAGGGGTGGAGCTGCTGACTATGGAGGGGACCGACGAAAGTTGTCAGGGTGAACATCTGAAAACATTTCTTGAGGAGATATGACACTGGAAAAACATGATAGTTCAGCCAAAAATTTGGCTGAACTATCCACACATGATAGTTCATCCACACATGTGGATGATGATATCAGCACCCACAATGATGATGTTAGCATGGGGGTCCTCCAAATAGAGCAAAAATTGGAAGGATTATGTGCGAGAGTATTTGCAAGGCAATTTTTTTAGTTCTTTTTTATTTCAGTCTGAGATCTTAAAAAAAAAAGATCTGCTAGTCTGTTGTCCCTTCGTGTATGCTACAAGGCATAAAACAAGATGGGGGTGCTTGAGATTGAGATTTTAAAATTAGGGATTCTGAATGGGCCATTATACGTCAAAAGTGCTGATCAAACGGGGCAGTTTCACTCTCACGTGTTCAAAATAGTGGTACGTGTAACATGATTTAAGCTTACAGGAAGCTTCGTGGAAGGTTCAATATCACGTGCTTCACTGCTGGAGATTGTTGGTAGATCCACCGTTATTTATTTTTCTCCTCTGGCTCTTTCCGTGGCTGCTTGTATGTGCTCAACTAGCCAGTCAGATGCGCAGCTACATGTGAGTTCTTTAAAGACCTCCACTGCTGCTTCTTTCGTTACATCCCTTTCGTGCAGCTTTTTGCCAACTGTTTCAGTGCTTTACTGCCATGAGAAAATATTTTGAAGCTTCCTAGCATTGCTGTTGTTGACATGGCAATGGTGTCCAATCAGCAAACACACCAGCAGGCAAGGCAAGCGTACAAACAAGGGTCTGGCAAAGAGAGGCAAGCACAATCTTTTTATTTTAAGCTTCATAATATTAATGTGCAGAGAGAAATTTCAGATGACACACACAATAAACAGGTACTGTGGGCGCTCTTCAGGCTATGCATTGTGCCATGTCAGTCTTCCCTAAACCTGCCAAAAATCAAATTTCTGGCGGTAACTTGATACTTACACATCCTAACATAGAAACTTCTTGTCTCCTACTCCCGATCCTGGGTCCCATACCCGCCGGAGGTTGTGCCGGTTGCTCGGCGCGAGCGTGTGCGCCAAGCTTTGGGGCTGTCTGACCAATGCAGGGTTGAGCCCGCCCTTGTTGACATCTAGCTTGCATGCCCACCATATTGTGCCGTCGGTGGCGGATTTTACACCACATGGATGTGCCGGTCCGTGGCGGCATTGCATGCTCCATTTTCTTGACACAGCTAACCCTCAAAACAAAAACAAAAACAAAAACCAAAAAAAAAAAATCTTATCCTACAAATACAAAATCTTGAGTCGTACCTATACATCCACATATGCATTAGTCTGGCACCGATTGGTGGAAACAGAATGTGAAATCATGAAAATCGGGTGCAAGGCAAGTCCAACGAGAAAAACATAAAACTTGCAAAGAAATGGCGAAGTGTTTCAGCAGGTCCTTGGTATGCTGTTGTACCTGTCCTTTTGCCACAGAAAATCACCACACAACGACACCACGACAACCAAAAACCACCAACTGGTTCTGCATCAGGGATTTCCATTAGCATGGATACAGCCAAGAGGTCCCAATCAGTTATATACACAGACAAGAATGGCTCACATCACAACACATTCGATTGTGTATGTGCCCATGCAGATCCCTGAAGCCAACCCAGCTGGCACCAGGACACCTTAGTATTGTAATCCACCCATCAGCAGCTGTAGGAGAGTTGCAACAAGGTGCCAGACAAACACTCTGGGTAACTCTTTTATTTTTCTACAACCTCTAGGTTTTCATCAGGGGACTGGCCATGGACTCCACTTACATGTTTTGCATTGTGTGTCCACCGATTGGTGCAGGACTTGTACATGTGTATAGTCATTACATCCGGCTTGAGATGCTGGATCCTTAAGACCGAAAAGTGTTGTGTTTGGATATGTGCTCTCTGAGTTACGGCCAAGACAATGGTTCTGGACGGTAGATAGATTCGGACAGACTCCTTAGCTGACTTGGCCAAAACCGCGATGCTTCAAGGTCTCCGAACATCAAGTCATTCCATCCGACTGCCCACAGCCGAGTGCTGAGAGACCGCTTAGAAGCTTCCTAACACTTGTTCCGTTGGCGTGAAAATGGTGTCCAAATAACGTATGCAATAGCATAAAAGGAATGAACAGGAACAACAAGGGTGTGGCTACAGGTTGTTCAAAAGTTGCCCCTCCGCATGCCCAAGTGTGGCGCCGGGAGGCGCCGACGAGCCGCCAGAAAGTGGAAACTCCGCTCCGGCGAATCTGGCGACTCGAAAACTGCTCAAATCCTAAAATGGATTATTGCCCCTTCAATTTGACGAGCCCCTGAATCCGGCGGAAGTTGTTTCGCCGGAATCGGACAAGTATCGAGGGAGATATGACCTTCCAAAGTTGGGGTGTGCGCAGCGACTCTGGGAGCCGGCTGCGACTCGAAATCCGGTGGATAATCGACCGGATTGAGTAACAAAAATACCATCTGGAGAAATTGCTCCGGAAGGCCTGCCGAGGCATCCGCCTGATCCACCTGATCAGGTGGATTATCCACCGGATCCAGTAGTGCGGGTTGTTACTGGGGGACTTCGCCAAAATCATGGCTCGACGTCCGAAACTCAGTAGTACGTTTTGTTACTCGGGGACTTCGTCAAAATTCTGACTGCAGGTCCGCGGACAGGTTTCGAACCTCATCACACCCCATCACCAAACTCGACCCAAAAGTCGGTAGGGTGCGTGGAAACAGTGCAGGATACCCCTACACCACGTGCAATTGGATCTGCGCCTTGGGAAAGGCGCTTCGCACGTGAAGGAAGGCGCCACGGCGTGTGCGCGCCATGGAGGCGTTAGGCGTTTCTGTGGTGGGTGAGACCTGCGCTTTGGCAAGCATAACTTGAGCTACCCTTGGCCGAATTGCACGCAGTTTGGTGCATTGGAAAGCTCATGACTAGCCCTATAAATGTTGTAATCATGTCTATGTTCAAAATATAACTCAAAATGATGTTATTCCCTTCGCAAACTGAATGTCTCTAAATTCCTGCTCACATAGCGTGAGGCCACCAGAAAGCTCACGCTCAGTCTCAAAATCGCCCAAAACAGTAGACGTGAACCAATAGAGTCTATCAGAAAAACTTCGGGACCGCACCACGCGGATCTCATCCTGACAAAGGATTATGGGCCCACGGGTCTGATAGCCTCCATCGTTCATGTTTTCCGCAGCGCACGGGATCGTCACCTTGGACGTCGCCGTGAAGTTCCAAGAACCTGTCGGAGTAGCAGCTGCGCACATGGCGCAGAAGGAGACGTAGCCCATCCAGAAGTATGCGGGCGGCCCAGGCTTTGGGCTATGGAGGTGGCACTTCGAGTTGCACCTCGCGCATAAGGGGCTGCTTGAGGTCATGATGGGAACGGAAGTCCTCGACCAAGCGACGGCGACGGAAGCGCAGAAGGAGGCCTTCGTAAAGAAGAACACGGAGGTGCTCATGCTGCTGATGTCCGGAACGGCCGAGTCGCAGTGGGGCTACTTCCAGGGCTGCAAGCTGGCAGCCGAAGCTTGGCAAAAACTCTGCTCCATCCATCAATCCAAGTCGTTCGCGAACAAAATCTTCGCGATGAAGCGACTCCTCACGGTGAGAATCGAGGAGGGAGATGATGTCATCTCCGCCATGCAGCAGATCGAGTCGCTCGCCTCGCAATGCAATGACGTGGGGTGGAAGATCGGCACGCAGCTGCAAGTGATGGCCCTCCTCATGGCCCTACCTGACAGTTGGGGTCCACTCATCACCATCCTCGGAGGATGGGCGGAGGACAAGCTCACCTATGGCGCGGTCGCAGAGTACATCCGCAACGAGGCACAACGCCGGAGCTGTGGGGAGTCCTCGTCTTCTCATCAGCCCTCGTCACCAAAACGCGTGGTGGTAGAAACGGGGGCAAAGAAAGCGGTGGAAAGGGCGGCGACAAGAAGGGCGCCAAGAAAGGTGTGTGCCGCAACTGCGGCAAGGAGGGCCATTGGGTCCGCGAGTGCCCGGAGGAGGCGAAGACCGGCGGCAAAAAAAACAAGGGAAGGTCTCTCCGCAACGGCAACAAGAACCACTTCCTCAAGAAGGCCAAAAGGTGGTGCCTGGATTCCGGGGCCGAGGAGCACACCCAAGTTGAGAAGGTGGGGTTCGTCACCTACGAGAAGTCCTCCAAGTCAATGGTGGTCGCGAACGACAAAGTCGAGCCGGCGGCCGGCCAAGGCGACGTGGAGGTGGAAGTCGTGGTGGGTGGTAAGAAGGAGCTGTGCACAATCCGTGATGTGCAGCACGTCCCCGGCCTGGCTGACATCCTGAGTGTTAGCCGCTTGAAGGACAAGGGATACGAGGTGCTCTTCCGCAGGAAAGGCGCAGTGGTGCGCATCGACGGCGACGGCGAGGTCGTGCTGGAGGCAAAGCGCGAGAGTGGTCTCTACATCGTGGAGACCAAGGTGGTCCCCGCGGCATCGGATGCAGCAGACTCGCAGGAGCGCGTCAACAACATGGCCAAAGGAGGGAGCGCTGATCTGGAGCTCTGGCACCGACGGTTGCGACATTCAGCGCTCGCAACCGTTAAGGAGATGGCGAAGCGCGACATGGTGCGCGGCCTCGTCATGGACGGTGCAGCAGACGCGGTAGCAGATGCAGCAGCGCACAAAAAGTGCGAGCCTTGCATTTTGGGGAAGGCACGGCGCAAGCCGTTCAATGAGAACGAGGCTCGCGCGAAGGACCTGCTGGAGGTCGTGCACAGCGACGTGTGCGGACCGTTCAAAACGCCGTCAAACGGCGGCTTGAGATACTTCATCACCTTCATTGACAACTGCAGCAGGAAGCTCTACGTGTACTTCATGAAGCGGAAAGGCGAGGTCCTGGACCGGCTGAAGGAGTACGTCGTAGGGGTGGAGAGGCAGACTGGCCGGAAGGTCAGAGCGCTACGCAGCGACAATGGCGGAGAGTACGTGGGCTACAGCGGGTGGATGAAGCAGCACGGCATCAAGTGGGAACCCACTACGCAGTACTCGCCACAGTCCAACGGAGTGGCGGAGCGGGCGAACCAGACGCTGCTCAACATGGTGCGGACCATGCTTGTGGATGCGGGGTTGCCGCGAGGGTTCTAGGCAGAGGCTGTGCGTACAGCGAGCTACACCATCAACCTCACCCCAGCAGCAGTGCTGAAGGGTAAGGGCGGTTGGAAGACGCCACAGGAGGTTTGGAGTGGGTACAAGTCAAGCGTGGCGCACCTGAAGGTGTTCGGGTGCAAGGCGCACGCGATGTATCAGGCGGCGTAACGACGCGACAGCCAACTGGAACCGCGGGCGAAGCCGTGCTTGTTCCTCGGCTATGAGAGCGTGCAAAAGGCGTACAGGCTCTCGGACCCGCGCACGCAAGAGATCATCCGCAGCCGTGACGTCAAGTTTGACGAGCAGCAGAGCTTCAGCAGCAGCAGCAGCAGGAACGACATGAGCGTCGGGAACACTCCAAAACAGGGCTTTGGTTCTAGCTCCTTGACTACGAGGATGAGCCGGCGGACGCGGAGGTCGATGATGCGGCGTCGGAGCGTGGTGGTGCAGCAAGAGCAGCAGCCGATGCGGAGGACTCTGACAACGATGCAGCTGGGCTGGAGATCCGACGGAATGATCCGTCGAAGGAGGCACCGCGGGTGCCGAAGCACGCACTCCCGGCGGAGTTTGCGTCGGGCGTCGGAGAAAAATACTCTGGACGCGCCGCCCGTCCGGTTGATGGTTCACCGGAGCGGGAGGGATCCTCGGGGAGCCGTCCGGTCAATGATTCACCGGAACGGGCTGAGTCAGAAGGATCGCAGCAGAGTGACGAGACGCCGCCAAGACTGCCGCGCCGCAACGGGAGGCAGCGGAGAGCGGGGAAGCATTTCGATGCAGGCACCGGTTGATGCATCGAAATGACGCGCTGCATGCTGGCTGCATCAATTGAACCGACGACCGTACAAGAGGCACTTGCGTGGCCCGAGGGGAAGCAGTGGGACGCCGCCATCAAGTCGGAGTTGGCGTCCATTGCTGAAAACGACACGTGGCAGCTGGTTGACAGGCGGAAAGACGCCAAGGTCATCGGCTCTAAGTGGGTCTTCAAGACCAAGTTCACGAAGGAAGGTGTGGTTGACAAGTACAAGGCGCGGCTAGTGGCGAAGGGGTACGCACAGCGTAAGGGAGAGCACTACGATGAGACGATCGCCCCCGTCGCCAAGTTCACAAGCATCCGGACGATCCTTGCGGTGGCAGCTGCGAAGGACATGGAGCTCCACTAAATGGACGTAAAGACGGCCTTCCTCAACGGCATCATAGACAAAGAAATCCACATGGAGGTGCTGGAGGGGGTGGAGGCGCCGGATGGCAAGGTGTGCAAGCTGCGGAAGTCCTTGTACGGGCTAAAACAATCGTCCCGATGCTGGTACCAACATTGGACAACTTCATGGCACAAATTGGCTTCAAGCGCTGTGAGGCGGATCACAGCGTGTACGTGCAGCGCAGCAAGAAGCTCCATCAGATTGTCGCACTCTACTTGGACGATCTGATCTTGTGCTCCTCTGACCTGCCGAGCCTACAGCAACTGAAAGAGCAGCTGAGTAGCAGGTTCCAGATGTCGGATATGGGGGAGCTGGAGTTCTACCTTGGGGTGAGCATTGCGCGGAACCGGAGGGCGCGCACGCTTGAGCTGGGGCAGGCCAAATACGTGGCCGAGGTGCTGAAGCGGTACGGCATGGAGGACTGCAAACCAGTGTGCAGTCCTGTCTCCACGACCTGTGAACTGAATGCGGCAATGGCGCCGCAAACAAAAGAAGAGCGGGAGGATATGGCAGGGGTGCCCTACCAATCAGCGGTGGGCAGCCTCATGTACGCCATGTTGGCGACTCGACCGGACCTGGCCTACACGGTGGGCCAAGTGAGCAGGTACGTGGCCGATCCAGGGCCACTACACTGGCAGGCGGTCAAGCGTATCCTCCGCTACCTGCAGGCGACGCGGCACGCGCGCCTGAGGTTTGACGGAAAAGGGCGGGCGGACCCTTTGCGCCTGGTCTGCTACACCGATGCAGACTACGCTGGGGATGTGGACAAGCGGAAGTCCACATCCGGCTACGTGTTCTTCCTCGCTGGTGTAGCGATCTCGTGGTGCAGCAGAAAGCAAGACTGTGTCGCCACCTCCACAATGGAAGCAGAGTTCATCGCGCTGGCCGAGGCGGTCAAGGAGGCGGTGTGGCTCCGCAGGTTACTGGAGAAGCTGGGCGTGCCGCAGCAGGAGCCAACGGTGGTGCAAGAGGACAACACCGGCTCCATCTCGCTGACCAACAACCCGACACAGCACAGGAGGACGAAGTACATCGACGTGCGTTACCACTACGCACGGGACATGGTCGAGAAGGGGCAGGTGGTGCTGCAGCACTGCAGCACACACAACATGCTTGCGGATTGCTTGACCAAAGCGCAACCCACGGACCGGCACGCGATGAGCGTGGCCGGGCTTGGGATGACCAGCTATGATGGGCTGGAGGGCGCAGCGGTAGATGAGTAAGAGCAAGCTAGAGCAGTGGGCATGGCAGGTGCAAGGGGGAGAATGTTGAAAAGTTGCCCCTCCGCATGCCCGAGTGCGGCGCCGGGAGGCGCCAACGAGCCGCCAGAAAGTGGAAACTCCGCTCCGGCGGATCTGGCAATTTGATCCTCAAATGGATGATTTCCCCTTAAAGGTCACGAGTCGTTGTATCCGGCGGAAGTTGTTTCGCCGGAATCAGACAAGTATCGAGGGAGATATGACCTTCCAAAGTTGGGGTGTGCGCAGCGACTCTGGGAGCCGGCTGCGACTCGAAATCCGGTGGATAATTGACCGGATTGAGTAACAAAAATACCATCTGGAGAAATTGCTCCGGAAGGCCTGCCGAGGCGTCCGGTGGATAATCCACCTGATCAGGTGGATCATCCACCGGATCCAGTAGTGCGGGTTATTACTGGGGGACTTAGCCAAAATCATGGCTCGACGTCCGAAACTCAGTAGTACGTTTTGGTCAAAATTTTGACTGCAGGTCCGCGGACAGGTTTCGAACCTCGTCACACCCCATCACCAAACTCGACCCAAAAGTGGGTAGGGTGCGTGGAAACAGTGCAGGAGACCCCTACACCACGTGCAAGTGGATCTGCGCCTTGAGAAAGGAGCTTTGCACGTGAAGGAAGGCGCCACGACGTGTGCGCGCCATGGAGGCGTTAGGCGTTTCTGTGGTGGGTGAGACCTGCGCTTCGGCAAGCATAACTTGAGCTACGCTTGGACGAATCGTGCACGGTTTTGTACGTTGGAAAGCTCATGACTAGCCCTATAAATGTTGTGATCATGTCTATGTTCACAATATAACGCAAAACGACGTTATTCCCTTCGTAAACTGATTGTCTCTAAATTCCTGCTCACATAGCGTGAGGCGACCAGAAAGCTCACGCTCAGTCTCAGATTTGCCCAAAACAGTAGACGTGAACCAATAGAGTCTATCAGTGACAGGCCGGAGGGCACGAAAATCATCTGCTCCAAGTGGATTTTCAAGAAGAAGCTCACCAAGGAGGGGAAGGTGGAGCGGTACAAGGCGCGGCTGGTCGCGAAGGGGTACGCCCATCCAAAGGGTGAACACTACGATGAAACCTTCACGCCGGTGGTGAAGTTCGCCTCCATTCGCTCCATCCTCTCGGTGGCGGCGGCACGCGACTACGAAGTCCACCAAATGGACGTGAAAACAGTATTCCTCAACGGCGACCTGGACAAGGAGGTCTACATGGAGGTGCCGGAGGGGGTGGACGTGCCACCGGGAAAGGTGTGCCGGCTTTGCAAGGCGCTCTACGGACTGATGCAAGCGCCACTCATGTGGTACCTGAAAATGGACGGCTTCATGGCCGAGCTTGGCTTCAAGTGCTGCGAGGCAGATCACAGCGTGTACGTGCAGAAGCAGCCGGGGTTGCACCAGATCGTGGCACTCTACGTGGATGATCTCATCCTCGTGTCGTCGGACATGGAGGAGTTGGTGAACGTGAAGCGGCAGCTGGGCGGTCGGTTCAAAATGACCGACATGGGCGAGCTCGAGTACTACCTCGGCGTCGCCATCAAGAGGGACCACAAGGCATGCACGCTCGAGATGGGGTAGGCAAAGTACGTGCAAGAGGTACTCCGCCGCTACAATATGGAGGAGTGCAACCCCATCGGCACACCCATGACCACCACGTGTGAGCTGAGCTCGAGCATGGGCCCAAGCACGGACGAGGAGAAGGAGGAGATGACAGGTGTGCCATACCAGTCTGCAGTGGGGAGCATCATGTACGCCATGGTGGCGACGCGGCCCGACCTGGCCTTCGCGGAGGGCCAAGTGAGCCGCCACGTTGCTGACCCCGGGCCGTTGCATTGGCAAGCAGTGAAGCGGATCCTCCGTTATCTCAAGGCGACAAAACAGTCACGGCTCGTGTTTGGAGGGGGAGCACGTGACGACTCCCTCGAGTTGGTCGGCTACTCCAATGCCGACTGGTCTGGTGATGTGGATGACAGGAAATCAACGTTGGGGTACGTGTTTGTGCTTGGTGGTGCAGCAGTTTCATGGGCAAGCAGGAAGTAGGACTGCGTGGCGCTGTCCTGCACCGAAGCGGAGTACATCGCGCTCGCGGAAGCCGTAAAGGAGGCGGTGTGGCTGAGGCGACTGCTAAAGGAGATCGGCGTGCCGCAAAGGAAGCCGACGGTACTGAACGTTGACAACATGAGTGCCATCAGCCTTACCCAGAACCCCGTGTTGCACAGGAGGATCAAGCACATCAAGATCTGTCATCACTACGCGCGGGACTTCGTGGCGAAGGGAGATGCAGCTATTGTGCATTGTGGCACTAAGCGCATGCTCGCCAATGCCATGACCAAGGCACAGCCCAAGGACAGGCACAACGTGAGCTGCATGGAACTTGGTCTTCGCTATGAAGTTTAAAATGCTACAGGTTCCAAGGACAGGGCATCAAGGCTGCGGTGCAAGGGGGAGATTGTTGACATGGTGTGCCCCTTGCCATGAGTGTCGTTTAGTGTACTTCCTGGTTCGACCACTGAGGAGTGGTCGAACACCTGATCTGATTTAGATTTGGATTCCTTGGATTTTTCTATGCAGGATCGAGCTTTGAATTGCTCGATTTGAATGAGTATTCAGAAAGTTAGCCTAGCCCGAAATTTGGGTGTTGGGGGGGTGGAATCTGGTACCCGCCATGGGTAGCGGGATAATCCACCACCAGTGATCCGAGTTCGTCTCCAACGAGCTCCAAATGCACCAGGGCCATGAAGGAAGCAACCAGAGAGTTTTCCTTGACCAGGGTGAACTTCTCCTTGNGTCGAACACCTGATCTGACTTTAGATTTGGATTCCTTGGATTTTCCTATGCAGGATCGAGCTTTGAATCGCTCGATTTGAGTGAGTATTCAGAAAGTTAGCCTAGCCCGAAATTTGGGTGTTGGGGGGGTGGAATCTGGTACCCGCCATGGGTGGCGGGATAATCCACCACCAGTGATCCGAGTTCGTCTCCAACGAGCTCCAAATGCACCAGGGCCATGAAGGAAGCAACCAGAGAGTTTTCCTTGACCAGGGTGAACTTCTCCTTGACTTCTGGGTGAAGGAAGGCGCTCTGACGAGTCATCGTCGAAGCGCCTCCCGTTGCCTAACGTGCAAGGCAAGGTGGGCGGCTCCACCAAGGGTTACTTCGACGGCCGTAGCAGGGGCTCTACTGCTCCGATTTGGGTGTGCTTGGATGCGTTGGAAAGCTTAGATCACATGATATAAGGATCTGATGTAATCTCACTGTCCTAAGTAACAAAAACGTGTTTTGATTCAGATCTACTGAATGCGACGTGTTCTGCCCACTCACATCCGTGATCCTTGTGCTCCACACTCTTCACCAAAGGTGTCCATTGGCTGCCCCAAACCTTGGTAGCGTGCATCAACAAGAGCTAGGCATCCTTAAGGGTGCCTCCACACCGACTAGAGCCAACAGGAAGATGTCTGCGTTTCGATTGTCTAAAGTCGAGTATGGAAAGTCGACAGAAGGAAACCCATGGATCTTGCTTGACTGGCCTTGCGAGCGGTAGTCAAGATGAGTTGGCATGAATTGGCACGCGAGCGACAGTCAAGTTTTCGCTCGAGCGGCAGCCTCCTCGAAGTTCCATGTTGTATGTGTCCATATTCTGTGACATATCGGGCTTGGGAGTCAGATTCTTTTAGTACGAATCTAGGACCAGAAAACATTGACAAAACTAGCCAATTGTGTGTTATGTACTAATGTATGGCTTTAGTTCATGAACAGTCAATGATCCGTCAGGCTCTTCTTCAATCCATTTTAAAACGTAATGGCTCGCACAACTTAAAAGAAGTATCCTCCCGGTCCGTACACATATCACATCGAGGTTCATGTCTGGAGAGATACTGTGAGGAAATTATGTCATCATGTCAAGGAAGCTTCCGTGTACCTTCCTTTGTGTGTGCACTTAACATGTACATAGTTTGATGAGTGTATGAATTGGGGGTGATTGACCATAAATGGTCTTGTAACTGTTAGAACCCCCTGGGAGAGTGTGAGTGAGAGGGACTTACCTGGTTTTGGTGTGTAGCTCTCGACAACACCATTGGGATAGCCGCGGCTGCGGAAGCGTCACCTCTCTGGGAACGGTGCTGACATGCCTGGTGCTCCTTGTTTTACCCGTCGAGAGGTGCCACGCCGGGAATCTCAAGACGAGCCAGCGTGGCTATGTGCACCACCGTGGAGGTGCTGGTACGGTGGCTAGCTGGGGCTGTTGAGTGGGCCGCAGCCGCGTAGTTGCTCGTGCTGCCATAGAAAGCACCATCGTCGCCTACTTCTATTGCGAAGATGGTGCAACTGTTACAGAATGCTGTCCGCTGCTGCTGCTACAATGCTGTTGCTGCTGCCAATGACGGGCTGCCACAAGCTACGGCTGCTACAGCAGAGCGGCGGCTGTGCCCTTGACTGACGGGCACAGCAGCTGTTGCTGCCCTTGATGCTACTTGGCGCAGCGTTTACTGCTGGGCTGTGGTGAACCCCCTTCATGAGTGAGATGACAGCAGGCCGTGGCTGTCTCTTGCAGTTGTCCGGTCATGGCTCCACAGTTGCTGCTGCTGCCATCACTTGGCTGCTGATTGGCAAGCTGTTGGCCATGGAGCAGCAAGCAGCAGTCCAAACGGGGGAGGGGTCCGCATTCGTCAAGGTAGGTTGGTGCTGTTAGTTGATAGCTATTGCTGCAGATGGCAGTGCACGCTGTCTGTAGTTGAGTTGCAGCACAATAGCTATTGTTGTTGGCACGGCAGCCCATCCGTCGCTAGTTGGCTGCATAGTGAAACCTGCCACTGGTGAAACTCGCCGCTGCCGCGACGGCAGCCGATGGACGCATGTTGCAAAGGCAACGGGTACCACTGCTAGAATGGAGGGGCCATCTGTGTAACTGATGATCGTTCGCTGTTGCTGACAATGCAGCAGAGGACAGGGCAAGAGAGATATTGAGGAGAGACGAAGGGAATTACTGTCTCAGATCTGACAGCTTCGCAAATTGCGGTCCTAGGATCCAACGGAAGCGCGTCACTCCGCTATCCTACTTCCGTAGCATGCTATGATACCATTAGGCTGCTGCATTAGACATGATACAGCAGTTAGACAGGCACACGAGGACAGTGTAGGAGCAGCAAGAACGCCATAGGTTGCTTTGGAAGTTTGGAACAAACGACAACCAAAACGCGTCACAGTGCACAGGGGCTTAGTCTTGACAGGAGCGAGCAAGAAAGCAGCTAGCTCGCTATTGCTCGCTATCCTCGTGCGTAGTGGAGTCGAACCACACTCGAACAAAATCAAGCAAAACATGTCAGACATCCCACTGGTCAAGAAACCGGTAAGACTAAGGTTTGTGGGTGTTGCTTGTGGCTGCAAAACACCCAAATGACCTCTTGACTCTGTCCACATACACAAACTATCACTGCGAGTGATAGTGTGTGCAGCTCAAGGTGCACACATGGTGGGCCATGCACCCCTAGCTAATCAGCCAGGTGCAAGATTGGCAAGAGCTATATCATGACCAGTTGTGCCTGAGAGGAGAATTCCTGGTTTCAGCGTGGTGTGTGGCATTTGCTTAGCAAACATTAGAGTGACACATACAGAGAGACATGCATCCACATATGTTCATGGTCGATGTGGTTATTGTTTTATTGATATGCATGCCTAGATACGGGTATTTGTGTTAACCACCGGGTTGCTGATCCTATTGGGCCACAATGTCCGTTATACCTAAGTGTGATAAAACCACGGCGGCATATCACCAACCGGTTCGGTTTGACCCTGAGGTGGCGGTCCGGCCCCACGTCGAGTGTTTCGCGTGGGTGGCCCATTCGACCGGATGCTATCGCCTCACTCCCTTTTCACTCCCACTTCTTGTTGAATCTCGCTATTCTCACAAGAATTCTAACTCCTTGATCTTGCCACTGCCATGGCTCTACTGTGAACTCCTAGCTCCTTTCCATGCTAAGAGGCTTAAGCCGGCAAGTTTTCACCACCTACTGGTACCAGAGCAAGAGGGACAGTCCCCTCTGTTCCATGGATCAGGGACCTACTTTTGTGCGGCAAAAGTGACTTACGTGGTGACACTCTCGCGACGGTGGCTTTCCTTCAATCGCTTCCACCTTCTCTATGGTAGCGGTGCTGCCCTACCGTCCAAGGCACGTCAACCTTGTTCGCGCAAACCATGGCCAAGTCTCGGACCGCACCCTCCGCTTCATTGCGGCACCACAGCTCTGAAGCATGGCATCACCACATTGCCAAGGCGTTCTTGTCCCTGACTCATTGCGTCTCTGCAGCTCCACAGCTCCGCAACACCGGAGCAACATAGCACCGCATCTCCACGGCACCGAGGCATTCTTTCCCTTGCTCATTGCGGCTCCACGACTCCACAGCTCTGCAACACTGAAGCACCACAGCACCGCATCTCCACGGTACTGAGGCATTCTTGCCCCGGCTCATTGTGTCTCTACAAATTTGCAATACCGTAGCTCCTCAGCGACGCATCACCACGGTGCCAAGGCGTTCTTGTCCCAGCTCATTATGGCTCTGCAGCTCCGTAGCACCACAACAAAGCAGTACCGCAAAACTGCGGCACCAAGGCACTCAAGCCCTTTGTTTTGCCTCACCGCAGCACCCCAGCACCGCGGCACTAAGGCATTCAAGCACACTGCTCCTCATTGCAACACAGTAGCACCACAACAGCGCAGCACCGTAGCACGATGGCACTGAGGCATCAGAGTACTCTGCTCTGCCTCATTGTGGCTCCATAGCACCGGAGCACCGCAGCATTACGACACCAAGGAATCGGAGCCCTCTGCTCTATCTAATTGTGGCACCACAGCACCACAACACCGTAGTACTATGGCACCACATCACCATGACAGTCGATCCTCTTCAATCCAACTAGGAGTAGCAGTAGAAACAATAACAAAAGCTGCATCCGCAGCCGGTACTGCCACCCTGGCTTCCTCGCCTGACACTGAGCCAATATTGACCTCTCAGTTGGCTGCACGTGAGCGTGATCGCATTGACGATGAGCTCACATATTACGAGGAGAGGGCAGAGCACGAGGTGTGGTTACGCCATCGTCGCCACAATCTAGGGTACTTCCCCATAGAGGACTACAACCCCACAACTTACAACGTGCGTGAGGACACAGCCAATTACATTGCGTATTGCCTGTCCACTTCTGACGACTCAGCGACGGTGTAGAACGCACCAACCACATGACCGCCACGTCCTCCTCAATCTCTTGGAAGCTCTCCCATTGTCCATAGGATGCGTCAGCAAAGTTGGTATGCCGCCCCTGGTAGGGCAGCACCAGCAACACTAGCAACAGCCCGTAGACCCTCTTCTCCTCGTTGTGTTGCATCTCCACCAGTATCCTGTTCTAGAATTGCCTCCTATGGATACTCTGACATATTTTCTGTTTTGGAAGCTGCACTTTTCTCCATTGCTACTATCTCCTCCTCCTTTTTTTTTGGGTTTTTAAGATGATCCAGGCAGAAAATCTCTCCTTTACTTTTGTTGCTACAGGATGTACTATATGTGCTCTTACCAGCACTGCTGCTGATAGGGCCATTGACACTTACACAACTGCGACAGTCGATCAGGGACCTCTTGTAGCAGCCGCAGTCAACGTTGCCACACAGGTTGCCACCGTAGTAGACACAGTAGCAAGAACAACAGCGGCAGTAGCAACTTCCCTCTCCGGTGCCGTCATCTCCATCCACTCCTCTACAATTGAGGACTCCTCTACAATTGAGGCTTCCTCTACAGCCTCCTCATCAACATTCAGTCACCATGTTTTCATTTTTTCTCTCCATAGCTACAGTCATCTCCACCCGCACCGGTGCTACCCTGAGTGGCATCGCATGTCTCATTGTCTCCACGTCCTCCTCTATAGTAGTCATTGTAGCATCAGCAGCAGCAGCATAACCACCCTTGTTTGCCTTGCGCCGCTAGATATGGTGAGCTTGGCGCACTCTCCTTCCTGTCCCCTTTGTCTCTTGTCTCTACGTGGCTTTGTTTGTGCATCCAGGTCCATTGCCTTGCAGCACTACCTTAAGCGACATACCCACCATACTTTTCCACGCCGAGTGGGGTAGGGGAAACTCTACCAAAATTCACCGCACGACTGCATTCACAGCATTGGTATTATGGTATGGTCCAGTTTTCGGGCAAAACGGACGACGCCCAGGTTTTGGGCTGTCGGTCGTCTGGCAGGGCTCACCGAGAAAACCCTGCCTGCCAGAAAATAGGTCTAGGTCTATTTTCTGATTGGTTGGTTAGCTGAGTAACACGCTCTACAGAGCTGGGGGGGAGCTAGAACTTGGAGGGGTCTGCCATTGTTGCTCATTCTTCATTCCTAATCAGTCACTTTCAGTTTTCAGCTGCTTTCTGGTGCTAACACTGGCGCGCGCGTTTCTGAGTAACAAACCCAGAGCTTCCAGACTTAGTCTCTAGAGCAGCAGACTGAGGGGGCAGCAGACTTAAGCAACGAGCGTGGAAGCCCGCACGCTGCATCAACAACGCTGCTACCCCAACCTACTGCCTAGCCTTTCTATTTAATGCCACTGTCTGAAGCAGAGGGGCACGACTGGGCTGTTGATGTCCTCTGAACCTTGTCGAGTGGCTGTCATGTGGTGCAGTGACGCCATGACAATGAAGCGAATAGTGGCAGCGTCTCCCTCTGCACAGTCATGTCCATCACTGAGGTGAGTGCGACGAGGCCAGAGGTCATTGTGCAGCATTGACGCACAACCAGCAACGGGCAGTGACGCAAGTCAAAAGCAGTGATTGTGTAAGGTTGGTTATTTAGACAGTGTATGTTATTGAGTTCAGGTAATGGTGTTAAATCGAGATCGAGACCGGTCTCGATCTCGCTCGTCCCGATTTTTTCTCGTCTCGTTGTCTCGTACCGCACGACACGAGACAATCTCGATCTGTCTCGCGCGAGACGAGTCGAGACCGAAACACGTCATGTGTCGCGCGAGATCGGTACGAGAATCTCGTACCGCATTATGAGTCTCGATTTTTTTTCCTGTGAACCCTGCCACGTGTGCCAATGCTGTAATAGCCAATCGCGCACCGGAACTGTCAGCACAGAAAGCCGACAGATCCAGTGTGCGACACTCTGTCTAAGAACAGTGGTGGAGAGTCAATAGGAACATCCAAAGTACAATTTACGTAAACAACTTTTCAAAAAAAACTACTATCGTAGTCACAATTGCACGTCGTTCATTGCGTAAACAGTTCAATATACTTCGCGTTGAATGGTCCATTTGAGAAGATTCCAGGAAGCTTCCTAGCCTTTCTGCTTGCTAGCCTGACAGCACGGGTCTGGCTGGTTGACACACAGGTCATGCAAGGGACAGCAAGGGTAGGGAGAGACACGTGCACTTGTATCTCAAGCTTCAACTGAAGTAAATGCAGAGAGGAATAACAAATGACAGGTCCACAACATAAATAGCCGCCGTGGCTCACGGCGGGTGGCGCACACGGCGGTGCCTGTCAAACCTGAACCGGCCCAAAACCACTGTTTTGGCCATAATTCTGCGCACAAGCGTCCAAACGGAGCGCCNACCGAGAAAATCCTGAAGACCTCCAAACGTAGTCCGTGGGCTGTGGGAGCCCTCTGGTACACTGGGTAGGCTGCCAGGCTGCCTCCAGCGGGTGGAGCATCACCTCAGGGAACTCTGTCTCCAGCTGGGTCCGCCTCAAGGATCTGCACGAGCATGGACACGGCCGAGTGGTCACAACCAACTGTACAACTGTGTATGACTGACAACATCACAACACTCCCCCATGACCCGATGGTACGCATTTCCATACACGTGTAGAACGCGTGCCGGTGCAACACAGAGTGCTCAACAGGGACCTGGACAATCACCCACTCTCGGATAGGGGTCGCAATCCGACGGAACGAACAGCCCCGAGGAACTTCCCACGTGCCAGTGCCTTGGTCAGGAAGTCAGCGCGCTGCAAGTCTGTGCCCACCCAGACGATGGAGATCAACTGCCGCTCCACCAGATCGCGCACGAAATGATACTCGACAGCGATGTGCTTCGTGCGTGCGTGGAACACACCAGAGCTCTCAGCGATCGCGAGAGCACTCTGGTTGTCGCATCGGAGGATGATGGTAGGCACGGACTGACCCAAGCACTGGAACAACCGCTACAGCCACACCGCCTCAACGGCGCCAGCGCCCAGAGCAACATACTCAGCCTCTGAGGAGCTGCGAG
>SZWC01002756.1:205965-219947 GCA_023375785.1 Penium margaritaceum
AATGCACCCCTGCTTGCCGCTGCGCCAAGACACAGCGGTGCCACCAAGCAGGAACACGTAACCCGTGCGGCTGCGTCCATCAGGACTCCATGCCCAGTCGCTATCGGTGTAGCCATCTACCACAACCGAGCACTGTCTCCGAAAGCAGAGACCGTGATACGGTGTGGAGACCACGTACCGGACGACTCGCAAAGCTGCGTACAGAGTGCGAGCCCGAGGGGACTAACTGAACTGTGCGAGTAGGTTGACAGCGAACGCAATGTCGGGACGCGTGGTCGTGGCCAAGTACATCAGTGAGCCAATGATGCGCAAGTACAGGGTCACGTCCACAGTCTCGCCCAGATTGGCTGGGTCTGTCACCTTCAGGGCGTCCTGCCCGTCGGGAGTGATGGGTGACGAGGCGGCGGGAACAGCGCCAAGGAGGTCAGCAAACCGCTCCCCCACAACCTGTGCATATCGTGCCTGATGGAGGAGGAGTTTCCGTCGACGACGATCACGCACAATCTCCATCCCGAGGAAAACAGCCGCTGGACCAAGGTCCTTCATCCTGTAGGCGGCCTGCAGGACCGCCTTGGCCTCTTTCACGGCCTCCAGTGAAGGAGACGCAATCAGGAGACCGTCCACATACACAAGAATGGCAGTGAGGTGCTCGGCTGTCCGTCGGATGAAAAGTGACGGGTCGGCATCACTCTGGACGTACTCGGCCTGAGTGAGGGTGCGAGTGATCTCTCGGTTCCAGCACTGGG
This sequence comes from Penium margaritaceum, assembly GCA_023375785.1. NCBI lineage: Eukaryota > Viridiplantae > Streptophyta > Zygnematophyceae > Desmidiales > Peniaceae > Penium > Penium margaritaceum. The sequence goes on from SZWC01002756.1 coordinate 206,712, forward strand.
GCGACTGCTTCAGGCCATACAAGGCCTTGCGCAAGCGCCAGACCTTGTTGCCTTCGACCTCAAACCCAGGTGGCTGGACCATGTAGATCTCCTCCTCCAAGGTGNCGTGGAGGAACGCATTGTTCACATCCATCTGGTGCAGCTCCCAGTCATGGTGAGCGACCACACCAAGCAGCGTGCGAGCTGTGGTCATGCGGCCAACAGGGGTAAAGGTGTCAGTGAAGTCGATCCCCTCAACCTGAGAGAATCCTTTGGCAGTCAAGCGGGCCTTATAGCGGTCCAGTGAGCCGTCAGGCTTCACTTTCTTGCGGAAGACCCACTTGGCCTGCACGACCTTCCGTCCCTCAGGACGGTCGACCAGCTCAAAGACTCCGTGCTCCCGGATGGCCCTGAGCTCGTCCTCATAGGCGGCCCGCCACTACTCAGCATCCTCTCCTGAGAGAGCCTCCTTTAACGTGTCTGGATCAGGGACCGTCAAAGGGGAGCTCCGGGTGGCCAGGACACATGCCTCATGGGTCGGACGGACCGCAACTAGGTCAGCGGCAGCTGCCTGTGCAGCCTCGTGCTTGTCAGCGATCAGCTGGTGCCCAATGGGACAAGCTGGGTGCACCTCAGTGAAGGTGCCTTGGACACTTAGGCCAAGAGCCTTTGTGCCAGGGTCACCACTGTGCACGCTGCGCGTGCGTCGTCTGGGTGGCGCAACCGCAGTCGAAGGTGCTCGTGAGGCCAGTGGGCGCAGACGCCCACCTGGTCCACGGGAGTAGCCCGAGTCTGAGCTGACCGACGGTTCTGGCACAGGGAGGGCAGGTGCTGTCTCTGGAGACGCTGCAGGCGTGGGCAAGACAGGCGCGACAGGCGCGGGTGAGGCAGGCGCCGCAGGCGAAGAGGCGGCAAGTGCAGCCCCGGCAGGCGAAGCAGGCGCTGTAGGTGCGGGCGAAGCAGGCGCTGCAGGTGCGGGCGAAGCAGGCGCTGCAGGTGCGGGCGAAGCAGGCGCTGCAGGTGCGGACGAAGCAGGCGCTGCAGGTGCGGGCGAGGCAGTCGCGGTAGGCACGGGTGAGGCAGGCGCGGCATGCGCAGGCGAGACAATCGTGGCGGGCGCAAGCAGGGCAGGCGTAGAGACTACAGGCCCGACAGCAATGATGGCCGGGTCAATGGTGGCCAGCGACGGTCCCACCCCGGAGGCATCCCGGACGGACTCACCCTGTGGGGTAGACTCCCCCATCCGACGGGAGGCCTCACAGGTGGGAACGTGAGACGCTGCCTGGGTGAGAATGGCAGACAGGTCGCGGTACGACAGTGCCTCAAAAAACAGCGCGTCGCGCGACTCAACGATGCGGTGGCGACCCGCATCCCAGAAACGCCACGCTTTGGAGCGCGAGGAGACACCGAGGAAGGCACACATCTGGCCGCGCGGAGAGACCTTGGACCCCTACTGGTCCTCGGTGTACCAGACACAGGCCAATGAACCCCAGACGCGAGCAAGCCTGAGGTCCGCACGGTGACCGAACCACAGCTCATACGGCGTGACGTGGTCCGGCAAGGGACCATGCGGGAGGCGGTTCCAGACCCACGTCATGTAGGCGAAGCCCTCGAAGGCGAAGGACTCCGGGAGACCGCACTCAGCGCGCATGGCGCGAACCGCGTCCTCCATGGTGCGGTCCCAGCGCTCGGACACACCGTTCTGCTGTGGCGTAGCAGGGGCCGAGAGCTGGTGACAGATACCAAGCTCGGCGAAGTGAGTGGTCACTTCATCGAGATACTCACCGCCGCGGTCAGAGCGGAAGGTGTGGAGGGAGTGACGAGACTGACGCTCGGCCATCATGAGCCACAAGCGCACGGCTAGAGCGGCATCACTCTTGTGGCGGAGGCAGTAGACCCACCGCATGCGGGTGAAGTCATCCGTGAGGGTAAGAACATACCGACCACGGTCAGCGACAGACTCGACAGGGAGAGGTCCGAGGAGGTCCGNGGTGCGGTCCCAGCGCTCGGACACACCGTTCTGCTGTGGCGTAGCAGGGGCCGAGAGCTGGTGACAGATACCAAGCTCGGCGAAGTGAGTGGTCAGCTCACCGAGATACTCACCGCCGCGGTCAGAGCGGAAGGTGTGGAGGGAGTGACGAGATTGATGCTCGGCCATCACGAGCCACAAGAGCACGGCTAGAGTGGCATCACTCTTGTGGCGGAGGCAGTAGACCCACCGCATGCGGGTGAAGTCATCCATGAGGGTAAGAACATACCGACCACGGTCAGCGACAGACTCGACAGAGAGAGGACCGAGGAGGTCCGAGTGGACAAGCTCCAGGGGACGCTGCGCGCGAGTGACGGAGGCAGGGTAGGTGCATCGATGCATCTTGCCCTGAGCGCAGAACAGACAGTCGGTCTTGGGCGGCTTCTCGATGGAAGCCGCGTCAAGACCAAGAGCGGGCTGTGTACTAATGAGCCTGGACACAGTGTCTGTGCTCACATGACATAGGCGCCGATGTAACAGGCGCTGGTGGTCAGGAGACAACACCCCCGTGACAAAGACGCGGGCAGATGAGCAGGGGAAAGAGTCAGGAGCAGAGCAGCGCACGATGCGATACAGGTCATCCACAACAGAGGCACGCAACACAACTGTGGAAGTGTCAAGTGCAGTGATCGTGGCATCATCAATGGAGTGGTGAACAGAGAGACCCATCCTCGTAAAGGCACGGACAGAGAGCAGGCTGAGCTCGAGATCAGGCACGAAAAGCACGTCAGAAAGATACACGGGACCAGACGGACCATCGAACCGTACGACCCCTGTCCCTTGAACAGGTAGTGACTGCCCAGAACCTGTCCGCACTGACCGAACAGACCCAACAGGACCAAGCACGACAAAGGCGGTACGGTCGCAGGTCATGTGGTGAGTGGCCCCTGAGTCAATGATCCAGTGGCCACTCGCCTCACGACCTGTGGTGGTCACGGTACAACGAGCAACGGAGCACGCTACCTCTGTTGGACGCTCAGCAGGTGTGGCAGGACAGTAGGACAATGCACGACGATGCGACTCATCCAACCACTCTGTGCTGTCAGACTCATCCTCACCAGGCGACGCAACCCCCCCACAAGTACGACCACGTGCCACAAACACAGATGGACAGTCAGTCTGTGGACCACTCGGCTGTGACAGCACACTTGCACCTCCCTGTGAGCGAAGTGCCAGCAGTTGACGTAGCTCCGCGATGGTCTGGTCCCTCGGGTCCGGCGTGGTACTCCCCCCGGATGGCGGAGGATCTGCCGCCGGTGCTGCCCCCGAGGCCGCTGCGGCACGGGCTGCTGCTCCAGTGCGGATCCGCTCCTCGTGGGCTGCCTGAAGACCGCGGGTGATCCTCGCCCAGTCCAGCTCTTGCTGACACTCAGTGTAGCGATGAGGTCCGCCGCAGTTGTGGCAGCGGACCGCCCGTCCGGTGCCACCGGAAGGCTGCTGCGGTCCCCTCTTCTTCTTCCCCTTCTTCCCCTTCACGGCTGCTGCAGTGGCTGTCGGAGTAGCAGGGGAGGAAGCGGGAGAGGCAGAGGTGGAGCTGGTGGGGGTGAAGGTGGACGACGGTGTGGAAGGCGTAGAGGACGTCGCTCCCACTGCTGCTGCGGCCATGGCGCCCTGCCGATGCGCGCGGGCTGCCTCGTCAGCTGTCGCGACCTGGATGAAGTACCGCTGCGCCCAGGGCAACAGCTGCAGGGTGTCNGTGCTGCCCCCGAGGTCGCTGCGGCACGGGCTGCTGCTCCAGTGCGGATCCGCTCCTCGTGGGCTGCCTGAAGACCGCGGGTGATCCTCGCCCAGTCCAGCTCCTGCTGACACTCAGTGTAGCGATGAGGTCCGCCGCAGTTGTGGCAGCGGACCGCCCGTCCGGTGCCACCGGAAGGCTGCTGCGGTCCCCTCTTCTTCTTCCCCTTCTTCCCCTTCACGGTTGCTGCAGTGGCTGTCGGAGTAGCAGGGGAGGAAGCGGGAGAGGCAGAGGTGGAGCTGGTGGGGGTGAAGGTGGACGACGGTGTGGAAGGCGTAGAGGACGTCGCTCCCACTGCTGCTGCGGCCATGGCGCCCTACTGATGCGCGCGGGCTGCCTCGTCAGCTGTCGCGACCTGGATGAAGTACCGCTGCGCCCAGGGCAACAGCTGCAGGGTGTCGGACATGGACGCGAGGACGTCCTGGTCGAGGCGGGAGAAGGTGTCAGTGAGCTCGGGGCGCACTCCGAGCATGATGGTGTCCAACGCCCAGAGCTGAGAGCCGCCTCCGGTGCCCAGACGAGTGTACAGGCGCATGGCCCGACGCCAATAATCACCTGCTGACTCCGAGGATCCCTGATGAAGGGAGTGGAAATCGCGAAGGCGCGCTGACCGGGTCGCGTGAGTCTCTGCTGCAAAAAGGGTCAGCGCCAGCTCCCAGCCGCGGCGCGGGTCTGCGCCTGCTCCTGTCCCAGGCGCACCCAGGAAGGGGCGGAAGTCGATCACTGTCTCCTGTGGAACTGCGTACAGCAGTCCACGCATGGCACGCGCTGCCGTCTGGGACTGGAGCGGATCAGCTGTCTGGTACTGGCTGTGGTAGTAGGGCCAGACTCCCTCTGAGTCTGCCCATACCTGAAACAACACCTCCCAACAGTCAAACCCCGCCTTGCTGTCGTAGCGAGGCGGGGAAGTCTCGAAGTCCTTGGGTCGTCGCTCCGTGGGGAGCTGGACCTCTGGTGGTGCTAGGAGCGGGCGTGGGAAGGGCNGACTGGGCGCCGGTGTCTCAATGCGCAGGCTCCTCATCTGCTCCATCAGCCGGCGAAGCGCGTCCTCCCCAGTGGGAGGTGGCGCCTGATCCCACTCCTCGACCATGGACTCTCGTCTCTGCGCAGGGGCGGCAGTGGGGCCAGCAGACTCCTGGGCCGATGGGGTTGCCTCTCTCTCTCTCTCCTGGGTTGATGTCCTGGTGTCCCAGACAGAGATACCAAGGCATCGCGGATCTGTCGCAGCGTAGCTGACTGCACATCCTGGCGCTGGCGGAGTGACAACTGCTCCACCAGCAGGAAGTCAATCGCCTTTGAGCGTGGGCTGCGGCCCCCGCTCGTGACGGTGTCCTCCATGTCCTTGCCCTTGGAGCTGCTCGGCTCCATGCTGAGGCGGTGCGAAAGTCGTCCGAACGCAGAACCGTCAGCGTTTCTTGCCGATTTAGGACGGTGGCAAAAGTCGACCTTCTGACCAAAAAATCGGCAAGTGCTGAAAATTTAAAAATTTAAGTTTTCACCACTAAAAATTGAAGGTTGTCCAAATGAAGCGAAATTTGGATCACAGAGGCTTCTGAAGATGATGAAGACAATGGTGAAATTTTCGTCTTCAAAAAGTGGGTAAAAGGGCCAAAACGACCTGATTTTGTGCTCAGGCCGAAAAAATGAAAAAATTCAAATCAGTGATGCGGAACGGTGAATGCTGGAGGCTACAGAGCTCCAAATGAGGCGAGTAAGGGCGCGATGGAAAGCTTGAGATCTAAGCTTTCCAATGAGCCATAGCGCGCAAATTTTGGTGGCTATTTGAGTCCGGCACAGGCGGGTGAAGAGAGGATGGCGGCTGACGCGATTTGCGTCTGCGGCTCCTCCACGTCCGTGCCGCTTCCAGGAAGCTGCACGGCTGGAGTCAGCACCTACAAAAGGTACTGGTGCCTCTGGTGCCTGAGTGGCCACGGCCGCCGCTGCTGCTGTTGCTCGCTGATGGTGTTGTTGCTCGCCCGGTTTGCGGCTCCAAGTCGCCACACGGGCGGCCTCGGACCGGCTGCTGCTGCGCGCAAGGGCTCCAACGGCCTCAAGCCGTTGTGGCACGCTGCAGCTGCAGCACGAACCTGCCGTTGCGGTTTCTGACGCATCAGGATGATGGCATATGCGTCGNGCCTGCTCTGATACCATGAGAAGATTCCAGGAAGCTTCCTAGCCTTTCTGCTTGCTAGCCTGACAGCACGGGTCTGGCTGGTTGACACACAGGTCATGCAAGGGACAGCAAGGGTAGGGAGAGACACGTGCACTTGTATCTCAAGCTTCAACTGAAGTAAATGCAGAGAGGAATAACAAATGACAGGTCCACAGCATAAATAGCCGCCGTGGCTCACGGCGGGTGGCGCACACGGCGGTGCCTGTCAAACCTGAACCGGCCCAAAACCACTGTTTTGGCCATAATTCTGCGCACAAGCGTCCAAACGGAGCGCCGTCTGATCCTACGGATGCACGACAAAAAGACAAACACAACGACTGGTCACACGCCTACATCCAGGAACAGCCGGAGAGTGTAAGAAAACAAACATGTAAATCAGCCTGGCAGGGCTGTCTACCGAGAAAATCCTGAAAACCTCCAAACGTAGTCCGTGGGCTGTGGGAGCCCTCTGGTACACTGGGTAGGCTGCCAGGCTGCCTCCAGCGGGTGGAGGATCACCTCAGGGAACTCTGTCTCCAGCTGGGTCCGCCTCAAGGATCTGCACGAGCATGGACACGGCCGAGTGGTCACAACCAACTGTACAACTGTGTATGACTGACAACATCACAACACGATTCACTCCCGGTATTTTTTTCTTTCTCGCTCCACGTAACCTGCTGGCGCGTGCCGAACGCCGACATGTGCAAACAGCTGGCTAGTCGTGGACATGTTTCGTGCCCGCTGGTCCAGCGGGCACGAAACCTGCAGCTGTCAGGCGAGATGGCTGAGTGACGTAAGGTTTGAATGGTGAACTGGGGGGGTTTGCTTCGAAAAAGATGTTGACTCTAGTTGCTCGCAGTCAGAATGAAGTCCCCGCGAAGTGCGTGGGCTCCGGCAGCTCGAATCGTCATTTTGATCGCCCCTCGCAACGGAGCAACATGCGAGATTATCTTGGATGTGAGCGAGACCGAGACGAGATCGAGACGAGCAAAATACAAATCGGTACGAGACCGAGATGTTCTCATCTTATGTACCTGGGACGAGACATTTCATACCGAAAAGCAAAAAAAAGAAACGAGTTTGATATTGAAATGTCTCGTCTCGATCTCGATTGAGCCCTAAGTTCAGGGACCCATCACCCAGTGGATGAGTGTCCACGACACGGTTGAACTTCAAACATACTTCAGAATACAACAAGCTTGTCTGTCAACCACTCTGCACTTTAATCATGTATCCCATGTGAAGATTGTTAGCCCTTTCTTCAGCTTTGTCTTCAGGAAAATGCCATCAGCACATCTGCACGCTCTTTCACCTCCACATTTTAGCTTGTTTCACTCATCCTGGGTTATCAAGCGTCATAGCGTCATATGGAAGTTGGAGGCAGGCAAAGGATAAGAATCATGAAGTTGATGGTGGTCAAAGCTCTGATGGCTTCGTTCACCACTTCACAGTTAGGCTCTGATCGGCCAAACAAACACATCGTAACGACAGTCACTTGTTGAACCCTGAAGTTGGACGAGGCTTCAGCTGCGTGCATCCACCTTCTGTGCATCGGACAGAATAAACACATGGATATACTTTACATATTGGCAGAATCACCTCAAAGATGCTCAGCTCCGTCATCCAGGGAGACCCAAGGTGAGCTCCAAAGACAAGGGCACCTTGGCATGCTCCTGCACAGGCGGGGTGACCGGCGGCATCACAGTCATCGTCAAGCCCAGCTGATCGCCTACGCCAGCATTCCAGCGGCTCGTGTCAGGTTCAGCACCCAACGTTTCCGCCTCGACTTTAAGTTCCATTCTCTCCAGAACCTTCTTGTGTCCGACCTGTTGAACTGCAGCAAAGGATGCCTTGGAATCTGTCCCTCTCTGAATGGAATCCCCCTCCCTGGAGGCTCTTGCCCCATCGACCTGTGTGCCGCAGCGTGCATCCTGCTCTGCAGGCTCTTGCGTAATGTTCTTCGTCCTCTGCTTGGCTTCCATCAGCTGGAGGGCAAGGGACAGGAGCTGTGCCGCATAAGGACTGGCATTCACAAAGTTGGCCACTGCGAGTGCAGTGGCATCAGCAGAGCTCAAAGAAGAATGCGCCTGCTGGGTCGCTGGTACTGTCGGCAATGTTGCGGGTGAGGTGGTGCAAGGAACAGGAGAGCAGCGTCTCTCTTGGCAGAGCTGCGCAACAGCTCGGCCGGCTGCTTCACCTGCCGTAGGAGTAGGTGCAGCAGCCATCCCAGGAGTTGGCCCTGGAAGCGTCCTGGAGGTTTCCGTAGCAGATCGCCCAATGGGCATCCCGACAACCTCCACGGATTTTCCCGAGGATCCCAGAGCAGCAGCAGAAGACAGCCTAGAAGAATCCGCGGAGTGTCCTGATGAACTCAGCGGCAGCTTGGCTGCTAGTGCGGAAGCAAGCGCCAACAGCTGGCGGGCGACGTTGGAGTTGCCCGTATGCCGCCCATAACTCTCAGCCAGAACGGAGGCAGGCTCTGCGCACCTGGTCGGCCTGCCCGGGAAAGGAGCACAGCTCTCAAGGGACCGCACCTGGCGCAGTGGAAGTGCTGCCGGCGGCACCGGCAACGTCAACGTCGACGTCGACAGCTGCGATTGTGCGGCTGCAGTAGGACAGGCCGCTGCACCAGCACCGGCAGCAGGCCCTCTGCTGCGGCCATGCGCGTCGACGACAGGCTTGCTCGAGGCCAGCAGGTGAGGGGGCAGCACCGCCAGTGCTGGAAATGCACTGTGCTGCTGCGGCGTGGACGTGGACAGGCCGAGAGAAGTCAGCCAGGACAGATCTGCCGCTGCAGCAGCGCGGGCAGGCCTCCATGCTGCTGCGGCAGCAGCACCAGGACCGGCTGCGGCAGCAGGAAGGCTACCTCCTGCACCGGATGCCGATGTCAAGTGGGAGACGGTCTGCGTGAGGCCGGTGGTCCTCTCAAAAAGCAGTGTCGACGATGGACCCGCGGCAGCGGCGGACTTGTCCAGGCGCCGCTGCTTGCACGGCGCAGACATCGGCGCGGTGACCTCTCCACCCGCTGCTGCCGACGTTGAAGCAGAACCGGAGTCAGAATTGTGCTGAGACTGGGGGGAAGCGCATGCTGCTGCCGGCGCAGTGCGTTTCCCAATCTGTTTTTGAAAATCGGCATGACCCAGAAGCTTCCAAGAAGCTTCTTGATGCGTTGACCTTGCCCGCTGCGCAAGAGGCGGCAGGGCTGGTGAGGTGGGGAGCGCGATGCTTCTCTGAAGCTTCCTCGAGTCGGGCAGGCTCCCTACCGCCTGCTGACGTGGCGGAGAAGTGGCTGCGAAGCCGCCTTCCTGGCCCTGGCCTGCCGGAGTAACAGCCCCACATCGCTCTGATGCGTCTGCTGACGTGGAATGCGAGATCACTGCTTCTGCATTGTGGAGCCCTGCCATCTGCTGCTGCTGCTGCTGCTGCTGCTGCTGCTGCTGCTGCTGCTGCTGCTGCTGCTGCTGCTGCTGTTGCTGCTGCTGCTGCTGCTGCTGCTGCTGCTGCTGCTGCTGCTGCTGCTGCTGCTGCTGCTAGCGCTGATGCTCCTGCTGCTGCTGCTTCTGCTGCTGTTGCTTCTGCTGCTGCTGTCTTAGCTGCTATTACACTCGCTGGTGGTGGGCATTCTACCGTCTGTTGCTGCTCCTACGGCGCGAAACTTTCGTGACAGTCACAAAAGTTACGCCCATCGTGACTGACAGATGCTGGAGGTCGTCCTCATCACGACGCACAGAGGCATAGAGGCACTTGGAGCGCCTACGCGTAGGCTTAGGCTCGGTGAGGCGAGAGCTTTGAATGCTCTCTCGCCGCATCAAACGAGGTTCAAGGCAGCTATGGCCGCCTCAAGCGTCCACGTCGTCGGAACGACGTACGGGGGTGTTTTGCAAGGTGTATTCAGCGAGACTGGCGCAACACGGAAAACGCTCTGAAGCCTTGCTCTGTCTTCCACCGCTCTCATCCCACGCGGTAGCTTCGCTGGTCGGCCGAAAGGCATGCTGCTCAGATTCGGAAGCGAAGCGGAAGGTACGCGGGACCGGCGAGGGTTGGTGGAAGGGGGGGAAGGAATTGCGGTCGGGCGACACTGATTGCGAGGCGTGCCCGAGAACACCGACCCACAGTGAGTCGACGATGCGGTGAGCGAGTCAACTGCATCGCAACAGTGCGCTGAGAGTCGCATCGCTTTGGCGGACGGAGAGAGAGAGAGTATCAGCGGACTCGTCGCTGCCATTGCGGCCAAGCCTGAATTTGACTGCTCCGCCAAAGTCCATCGCGTTGTATCGACGATGCACCGCGACGAGTCGATGCGACTTAACGCGCTCAGCACCGCGTGGAGGCAAGCAGAGAGTGGAATGGAGAGAGCCGAAATTCTGCGCATTGCTGGCGGCGGTGACGATAGTGAGAGAAAGGAAGAGGTGCAGTGCTGCGCTTGACAAGACAACCACTTTGTGTCCCTTCCCCCCCGGGAGGCTCGCTCCCTCAAGCCCCTCCCTTCTCTTTTCTTTCCTCGGCCTTGTTGCTGCCCGCACTCCAATGCCCGGAAGAATGCAACTGATGGCGCTTCGGTTCGTCCCTTACAACCTTCCATCGCTAACCAGCATTTTCCCTCGCATAAGACGAGCACGTTCGCGCTTGTGACGGGTGTACTGCTTTATGGTAACCAGACCCTCAACCGCTTTCCTCCCCCACCGCCGCCCTCAACTGGCGGAGTGAGGACTTCACGGGGGGTCCGTCTCATGACGACGAAGCCGGTGTTCATGCAGTCGCGTTTCATGACCCGCGGCTGGGAATGGGTGAGTGGGAACATAGTCAAATCCCACCTATTTGCTGACGTCACATTTGTCTAAAATTTCAGTGTTCGATCGACGGTTTCGACGCGAGAAGGCTATGAATCGCAGGACTCTCCGGTCCGCTATAGACACGAGTGACGGCAGAGTCATCTCCGCCTAGCGGCCGTCACTGCTGTATTACATGGAGATTGGGGGAAGGGGAAAAACTGCATGGTGAGAAGCTGCGTCGTCCGATTGTGGGGTGAGAGAGTAGGTACGAGTTGAGGGCAGGGGTGGGAGTACTTAGGGTTCGTTTGGCCTCGGTCGACTCCAGGACACGGATTCACGGATACTCGAAAGTGCAACACGGATTCATACTTGGCATGCAGCGACTGGAGGCATCGACGGGGATCCCGGTCAAACGCTCCAATCGTGTTTAGTTCCACGTCAACAGCCTAATCCAGGCGGCTCGGTTCTCCGTCTCTGGAGTAGGAATCCGTCTGGCCGTCTTGGCTTTCGGCCGAGGCCAAACGCACCCTTAGACAGCTTCAGATTGCCGGTCCCTCGGCTCACGAGAGGGTTTTTGGCCGTCAGGTCGATTGACGTGAATACGAGGTGAAATCGCTTGCGAAAAACGTTTGAATCGATTTTCGAGCGATAACTTGCATATTTCCATCGCAAACCAAGTGTGGGTGGGTGAAATCGTGGGTGGGATTTGACCATGTTCCCATTCCCCCATTCCCAGCAGCGGCCATGTGGGTTCGGAGACTGACCACTTGCTCACAGAGCCAACTCCCGTCTCAAAAAAAGCGGCTTTTCGCAATGACAGCCCGCCCGCGGCTCGTTCTTCGCAATGATACCCCTCGCGACCCGATGGCGACTCCGATTTCTCATTGCTACCCCGCGGAGTCGCAGGCGGCTGGGAGAACGTGCGACCGCGACGGGGTATCTTCGAATATCCGAAACTCCGGACTCACAGCAAATACCAGACGAAAACTTGAACCGCATGATCCTCACACGCGAGCAACCAACTACGGCTGACGAGCGCCGACGTTCAAGTACGTACATCGAGGTAAAGAAATGACAAGAAAAATGTATGCGAAAATGCAACATCTATGCCTAGAGAATTCCATTAAAATGATTTAAATTCATCCGAGATCTGATTTGGCGAGTTGCTAACATACATGAGAATCATTCACCAAACAACTTCCATAGCATTCATTTGTAAACAATCCAAAACTTTCAGATTAATCTAACACAAGTCATGCATACATTCCTCTCCAATCTATCCCCAAATTTCATTATATAAAGGAGTTTTTTATTAAGTTATGGGAGTACAAAAAAATTCACGAAGGTGTATGCACGCCTACCACCAAAATGCCATCACAATTCTTAAATTATGCATGAAACATCAGTAAACATAAATAATTAATGATTAATTAATTAATTTTTTAATAATCAGAAACCAGTTTGACATGGATGATAACTTGAAGTTCCATATTTTTCTTCAACTCATTCTCCATAAAAGAAATCACACATTTTTTCAACTTCATCACGTACGTATGTTATCATGTACACATTCATGAACATTCTTTTCCACCTACATACACATCCATGTGTAAAAATATATAAATGTGTAACTAGTTTAACATATTCATCTATAACTAAAATTTTTATCGTTCTCTTTAGTTATTACAACATATGAACCTAAACCAATACTAATGTAAGTTTTTTAATCAATATTTATGTGTGGGTATATCTATATACATTCACATGTTTATATCTATATTTAAATACATTCATTGATCTGCATCTATATCTATATCTACATTTGTATGTATGTATGTCTATATCTATATGTATACACATATATATATATATATATATATTTGTATTTAAATACATATGAACATTTTATCTAGATCTATATCTGTCTACATCTATATCTATATCTATATCTATATCTATGTTTTTATCTATATATATAGATATATCAATACCTATATCTATATCTATATGTATATCTTTATCTATATCTATATCTATATCTATATCTATATCTATATCTATATCTATATCTATATCTATATCTATATCTATATCTATATCTATCCCTATATCTATATCTATATCTATATCCATATCTATGTCTATATCTATATATGTATATCTATATCTATATCTATATCTATATCTATATCTATATCTATATCTATATCTATATCTATATCTATATCTATATCTATATCTATATCTATATCTATACATATGTATATCTATATCTATATCTATATCTATATCTATATCTATGTCTATATCTATATCTATATCTATATCTATATCAATATCTATATCTATATCTTTATCTATATCTATATCTATATCTTTATCTATGTCTATATCTACGTTTATATCTATATCTTTATCTATATCTATATCTATATCTATATCTATATCTATATCTATATCTATATCCATATCTATATCTATATCTATACATATGTATATCTATATCTATATCTATATCTATATCTATATCTATATCTATATCTATATCTATATCTATATCTATATCTAT
>SZWC01002757.1:31386-56524 GCA_023375785.1 Penium margaritaceum
TGAAATTCTCTGGTCATGATCAGTGACATATGCCTAGTTTGATTGTTTAGTGTGCATATTAGCTACACCGTGCCACTACGTATTGAAGTTCTTTGTCCTTTCTAGCCAATACATAGGCTTCCCAATCCATTGTTTTCCCCTCTGACCATTTGTGACTCGTGTTATGCGTTTTCAACGGTGACCACATGAAGTGAAATTTGTTCGTCATGGTTAGTGACATATGCATACTTTGGTTGGTCACTGTGCATTGAAGCCACATTGTGCCACTGCATATTGAAGGTATTTATACTTGCTAGTAGATAACTAGTATCCACAAACCATTACCTTCCACCCTGACCATTTGTGACTCGAGTTGTGAGTTGTCAAAGTTTACCACACTTAGTGACATGACTTGGTCATGGTCAGTGACATATGCTTACTTTGGTTGGTCATCGTGCATGGTCTCCACACCGTGCCACAACGTATTGAAGCCCATTGTGCTTGCTATGTGGAACTTGGTGTCCCCAAACCATTGTTTCCCCCTCTGACCATTTGTGACTCGTATTATGAGTTATCAACGTTGACCACACACAGCGGATTTCTTTGGTCAAAGGCAGTACATATGCCTACTTTGGTTGGTAACTGTGCATGGTGGCCACACCGTGCTACTAGTGAATTAAGGTCGTTGTACTTGGTAGTTGAGAACCGATATTCCCATAGCATTGTTCCCTGTCCTGACCGTTTGTGACTCGTGTTATGGTTGGTCAGCGTTGACCACCCATATTGAAACTTTGTGGTCATGATCAGTGAAATATGCCTAGTTTGGTTGTTTGGTGTGCATATTAGCCACACTGTGCCACTACGTATTGAAGCTCTTTGTCCTTTCTAGTCAATACTTAGGCTTCCCAAACCATTTTCTCGCCCTCTGACCACTTGTGACTCGTGTTATGAGATGTCAAGGTTGACCACACATAGTGGACTTATTCCGTCATAGACAGTGAGGTATGCATCCTTTGGTTGGTCACTGTGCATGCTAGCCATATCGTGCCACTGCTTGTTGAAGGTCTTTGTACTTGCTAGTTGATAACTAGTGTTCCCAACCCATTGTTTTCCCCTCTGACCATTTGTGACTTGTGTTATGTGTTTTCAACGTTGACCACATGAAGTGAAATTCTTTCGTCATGGTGAGTGACATATGCATACTTTGGGTGGTCACTATGCATTGAAGCCACATTGTGCCACTATATATTGAAGGAATTTGTACTTGCTAGTAGATAACTAGTATTCACAAACCATTACCTTCCACCCTGACCATTTGTGACTCGTGTTGTGAGTTGTCAAAGTTTACCACAAGTAGTGACATTATTTGGTCACGGTCAGTGACATATGCCTAATTTGGTTGGTCATCATGCACTTTCCCCACACCGTGCCACAACGTATTGAAGCCCCTTGTGCTTCCTATGTGATACGTGGTGTTCCCAAACCATTGTTTCCCCCTCTGACCATTTGTGACTCGTATTATGAGTTGTCAATGTGGACCACACACGGTGGATTTCTTTGGTCAAAGGCAGTAAACATGCCTACTTTGGTTGGTTATTGTGCATGGTAGCCACACCGCGCTACTACTGACTGAAGGTCACTGTACTTGGTAGTTAAGAACCAATATTTTCATAGCATGGTTTCCCCTCCCGACCGTTTGTGACTCGTGTTATGGTTGGTCAACGTTGACCACCCATATTGAAATTCTCTGGTCATGATCAGTGACATATGCCTAGTTTGACTGTTTGGTGTGCATATTAGCCACACCGTGCCACTACGTATTGAAGTTCTTTGTCCTTTCTAGCCAATACATAGGCTCCCCCATCCATTGTTTTCCCCTCTGACCATTTTTGACTCGTGTTATGCGTTTTCAACGTTGACCACATTAAGTGAAATTTGTTCGTCATGGTTTGTGACATATGCATACCTTGGTTGGTCACTGTGCATTGAAGCCACGTTGTCCACTACATATTGAAGGTATTTGTACTTGCTAGTAGATAACTAGTATTCACAAACCATTACCTTCCACCCTGACCATTTGTGACTCGTGTTGTGAGTTGTCAAAGTTTACCACACTTAGTGACATTACTTGGTCATGTTCAGTGACATATGCCTACTATGGTTGGTCATCGTGCATGGTCTCCACACCGTGCCACAATGCATTGAAGCCCCGTGTGCTTGCTATGTGATACTTGTTATTCCCAAACCATTGTTTCCCCCTCTGACCATTTGTGTCTCGTATTATTAGTTGTCAACGTTGACCACACACAGCGGATTTCTTTGGTCAAAGGTAGTACATATGCCTACTTTGGTCGGTCATTGTGCATGGTAGCCACACCGTGCTACTACTGGCTTAAGGTCGTTGTACTAGGTAGTTGAGAACCAATATTCCCATAGCATCGATTCCTGTCCTGACCGTTTGTGACTCGTGTTATGGTTGGTCAACGTTGACCACCCATATTGAAAGCATGTGGTCATGATCAGTGACATATGCCTAGTTTGGTTGTTTGGTGTGCATACTCGCCACACCGTGCCACTACGTATTGAAGTTCTTTGTCCTTTCTAGTCAATACATAGGCTTCCCAAACCATTGTCTCTCCCTCTAACCATTTGTGACTTGTGTTATGATTTGTCAATGTTAACTACACATAGTGGACTTATTCCGTCGTAATCAGTGACGTATGCATCCTTTGGTTGGTCACTGTGCACGTTAGCCATACCGTGCCACTGTTTGTTGAAGGTCTTTGTACTTCCTAGCTGATAACTAGTGTTCCCAATCCATTGTTTCCCCCTCTAACCATTTGTGACTTGTGTTATGTGTTTTCAACGTTGACCACATGAAGTGAAATTATTTCGTCATGTTCGGTGACATATGCATACATTGGTTAGTCACTGTGCATTGAAGCCACATTGTGCCACTACATATTGAAGGTATTTGTACTTGCTGGTAGATAACTAGTATTCACAAACCATTACCTTCCATCCTGACCATTTGTGACTCGTGTTATGCGCTTTCAAAGTTGACCACATGAAGTCAAATTCTTTCGTCATGGTCAGTGACATATGCCTCGTTTGGTTGTTTGGTGTATATATTCGCCACACCGTGCCACTACGTATTGAAGTTCTTTGTCCTTTCTAGCCAATACATAGGCTTCCCAATCCATTGTTTCCCCCTCTGACCATTTGTGACTCGTATTATGAGTTGACAACGTTGATCACACACAGCGGACTTCTTTGGTGAAAGGCAGTACATATGCTTACTTTGGTCGGTCATTGTGCATGGTAGTCACACCGTGCTACTAGTGTTTGAAGGTCGTTGTACTTGGTAGTTGAGAACCGATATTCCCATAGCACTGTTTCCTGTCCTGACCATCTGTGACTCGTGTTATGCGCTTTCAAAGTTGACCACATGAAGTCAAATTCTTTCGTCATGGTCAGTGACATATGCCTCGTTTGGTTGTTTGGTGTATATATTCGCCACACCGTGCCACTACGTATTGAAGTTCTTTGTCCTTTCTAGCCAATACATAGGCTTCCCAATCCATTGTTTCCCCCTCTGACCATTTGTGACTCTTGTTGTGAGTTGTCAAAGTTTACCACACTTAGTGACATTATTTGGTCATGGTCAGTGACATATGCCTACGTTAGTTGGTCATCGTGCATGGTCTCCACACCGTGCCACAACGTATTGAAGCCCCTTGTGCTTGCTATGTGATACTTGGTGTTCCCAAACCATTGTTTCCCCATCTGACCATTTGTGAATCGTATTATGAGTTGTCAACGTTGATCACACACAGCGGACTTCTTTGGTGAAAGGCAGTACATATGCCTACTTTGGTCGGTCATTGTGCATGGTAGTCACACCGTGCTACTAGTGTTTGAAGGTCGTTGTACTTGGTAGTTGAGAACCGATATTCCCATAGCACTCTGTCCTGTCCTGACCATCTGTGACTCGTGTTATGGTTGGTCAACGTTGACCACCCATATTGAAATTATGTGGTCATGATCAGTGACATATGCCTAGTTTGGTTGTTTGGTGTACATATTAGCCACACCGTGCGACTACGTATTGAAGTTATTTGTCCTTTCTAGTCAATACATAGGCTTCCCAAACCAGTTTCTCTCCCTAAGACCATTTGTGACTCGTGTTATGAGTTGTTAATCTTGACCAGACATAGTGGACTTATTCGGTCATAGTCAATGACGTATGCATCCTTTGGTTGGTCACTGTGCACGCTAGCCATACCGTGCCACTGCTTGTTGAAGGTCTTTGTACTTGCTAGTAGATAACTAGTATTCACAAACCATAACCTTCCACCCTGACCATTTGTGACTCGTGTTGTGAGTTGTCAATGTTTACCACACTTAGTGACATTATTTAGTCATGGTTAGTGACATGTGCCTAATTTGGTTGGTCATCATGCATGGTCCCCAGACCGTGCCACAACGTATTGAAGCCCCTTTTGCTTGCTATGTGATACGTGGTGTTCCCAAACCATTGTTTCCCCCTCTGACCATTTGTGACTCGTATTATGAGTTGTCAACGTGGACCACACACAGCGGATTTCTTTGGTCAAAGGCAGTAAATATGCCTACTTTGGTCGGTCATTGTGCATGGTAGCCACACCGCGCTACTACTGACCAAAGGTCATTGTACTTGGTAGTTGAGAACCGATATTCTCATAGCATTGTTTCCTCTCCTGACCGTTTGTGACTCGTGTTATGGTTAGTCAACGTTGACCACCCTTATGGAAATTCTCTGGTCATGATCAGTGACATATGCCTAGTTTGATTGTTTGGTGTGCATATTAGCCACACCGTGGCACTACGTATTGAAGTTCTTTGTCCTTTCTAGCCAATACATAGGCTTCCCAATCCATTATTTTCCCCTCTGACCATTTGTGACTCGTGTTATTCGTTTTCAACGTTGACCACATGAAGTGAAATTTGTTCGTCATGGTTTGTGACATATGCATACTTTGGTTGGTCACTGTGCATTGAGCCACATTGTGCCAATACATATTGAAGGTATTTGTACTTGCTAGTAGATAACTAGTATTCACAAACCATTACCTTCCACCCTGACCATTTGTGACTCGTGTTGTGAGTTGTCAAAGTTTACCACACTTAGTGACATTACTTGGTCATGGTCAGTGACATATGCCTACTTTGGTTGGTCATCGTGCATGGTCTCCACACCGTGCCACGATGTATTGAAGCCCCTTGTGCTTGCTATGTGATACTTGGTGTTTCCAAACCATTGTTTCCCCCCTGACCATTTGTGACTTGTATTATGAGTTGTCAACGTTAACCAGACACATCTGATTTCTTTGGTCAAAGGCAGTACATATGCCTACTTTGGTCGGTCATTGTGCATGGTTGACAGATTGTGCTACTACTGAATGAAGGTCGTTGTACTTGGTAGTTGATAACCTATATTCCCATAGCATTAATTCCTTTCCCGACAGTCTGTGACTCGTGTTATGGTTGGTCATCGTTTGACCATCCATATTGAAATTATGTGGTCATGATCAGTGACATATGCCTAGTTTTGTTGTTTGATGTGCATATTAGCCACACCATGCCACTACGTATTGAAGTTGTTTGTCCTTTCTAGTCAATACATAGGCTTCCCAAACCATTTTCCCTCCCTCTGAGCATTTGTGACTCGTGTTATGAGTTGTCAATGTTGACGACACATAGTGGACTAATTCGGTCGTAGTCAGTGACGTATGCATCCTTTGGTTGGTCACTGTGCACGCTAGCCATATCGTGCCACTGTTTGTTGAAGGTCCTTGTACTTCCTAGTTGATAACTAGTGTTCCCAACCCATTGTTTCCCCCTCTGACCATTTGTGACTCGTGTTATGCGTTGTCAACGTTGACCACATGAAGTGAAATTCTTTCGTCAGGGTCAGTGACACATGCATACTTTGGATGGTCACTATGCATTGAAGCCACATTGTGCCACTACATATTGAAGGTACTTGTACTTCCTAGTAGATAACTAGTATTCACAAACCATTACCTTCCACCCTGACCAGTTGTGACTCGTGTTGTGAGTTGTCAAAGCTTACCACATTTTGTGACATTATTTGGTCATGGTCAGTGACATATGCCTACTTTGGTTGGTCACTGTGCATGGTTCCCACACCGTGCCACAACGTATTGAAGCCTCTTGTGCTTGCTATGTGATACGTGGTGTTCCCAAACGATTTTTCGCCCTTGGACCATTTGTGACTCGTATTATGAGTTGTCAACGTGGCCCACACACAGCGCATTTTTTTGGTCAGAGGCAGTAAATATCCCTACTTTGGTCGGTCATTGTGCATGGTAGCCACACCGCGCTACTACTGACTGAGGGTCATTGTACTTGGTAGTTGAGATCCGATATTATCATATCATTGTTTCCTCTCCTGACCGTTTGTGACTCTTGTTATGGTTTGTCAACGTTGACCACCCATATTGAAATTCTCTGGTCATGATCAGTGACATATGCCTAGTTTCATTGTTTGGTGTGCATATTAGCCACACCGTGCCACTACGTATTGAAGTTCTTTGTCCTTCCCAGCCAAAACATAGGCTTCCCAATCCATTGTTTTCCCCTCTGACCATTTGTGACTGGTGTTATGCTTTTTCATCGTTGACCACATGAAGTGAAATTTGTTCGTCATGGTTAGTGACATATGCATACTTTGGTTGGTCACAGTGCATTGAAGCCACATTGTGCCACTGCATATTGAAGATATTTGTACTTGCTAGTAGATAACTAGTGTTTACAAACCATTACCTTCCACCCTGACCATTTGTGACTCGTGTTGTGAGTTGTCAAAGTTTACCACAATTAGTGACATTACTTGGTCATGGTCAGTGACATATGCCTACTTTGGTTGGTCATCGTGCATGGTCTCCAGACCTTGCCACAAAGTATTGAAGCCCCTTGTGCTTTTTATGTGATACTTGGTGTTCCCAAACCATTGTTTCCCCCTCTCACCATTTGTGACTCGTATTATGAGTTGTCAACGTTGACCACACACAGCGGATTTCTTCGGTCAAAGGCAGTACATATGCCTACTTAGGTCGGTCATTGTACATGGTAGCCACACCGTGCTACTACTCAATGAAGGTCGTTGTACTTGGTAGTTGAGAACTGATATTCCAATAGCATTGTTTCCTGTCCTGACCGTTTGTGACTCGTGTTATGGTTGGTCAACGTTGACCACACATATTGAAATTATGTGGTCATGATCAGTGACATATGCCTAGTTTGGTTGTTTGGTGTGTATATTGGCCGCACCGTGCCACTACGTATTGAAGATCTTTGTCCTTTCTAGTCAACACATAGGCTTCCCAACCCATTTTCTCTCCCTCTGACCATTTGTGACTCGTGTTATGAGTTGTCAATGTTGACCACACATAGTGGACTTATTCGGTTGTAGTCAGTGACGTATGCATTCTTTGGTTGGTCACTGTGCACACTAGCCATACCGTGCCACTGCTTGTTGAAGGTCTTTGTACTTTCTAGTTGATAACTAGTGTCCCCAATCCATTGTTTTCCCCTCTCACCATTTGTGACTCGTGTTATGCGTTTTCAACATTGACCACATACGTGAAATTTGTTTGTCATGGTTAGTGACATATGCATACTTTGGTTGGTCACTATGCATTGAGGCCACATTGTGCCACAATATACTGAAGGTATTTGTACTTGCTAGTATATAAGTAGTATTCACAAATCATTACCTTCCACCCTGACCATTTGTGACTCGTGTTGTGAGTTGTCAAAGTTTACCAGACTTAGTGACATTACTTGGTCATGGTCAGTGACATATGCCTACTTTGGTTGGTCATCGTGCATGGTATCCACACCGTGCTACTACTCAATGAAGGTCGTTGTACTTGGTAGTTGATAACTGATATTCCAATAGCATTGTTTCCTGTCCTGACCGTTTTTGACTCGTATTATGGTTGGTCAACGTTGACCACCCATATTAAAATTATGTGGTCATGATCAGTGACATATGCCTAGTTTGGTTGTTTGGTGTGTATATTAGCCACACCGTGCCACTGCATATTGAAGTTCTCTGTCCTTTCTAGTCAATACATAGGCATCCCAACCCATTTTCTCTCCTTCTGACCACTTGTGACTCGTGTTATGAGTTGTCAAAGTTGACCACACATAGTGGACTTATTCGGTCGTAGTTAGTGACGTATGCATCCTTTGGTTGGTCACTGTGCACGCTAGCCATACCGTGCCACTGCTTGTTAAAGGTCTTTGTACTTCATAGTTGATAACTAGTGTTTGCAATCCATTGTTTTCCCCTCTGACCATTAGTGACTCGTGTTATGCATTTTCAACGTTGACCACGTGAAGTGAAATTTGTTCGTCATGGTCAGTGACATATGCATACTTTGGGCGGTCACTATGCATTGAAGCCACATTGTGCCACTACATATTGAGGGCATTTGTACTTGCTAGTAGATAACTAGTATTCACAAATCATTACCTTCCACCCTCACCATTTGTGACTCGTGTTGTGAGTCGTCAAAGTTTACCACACTTAGTGACATTATGTTGTCATGGTCAGTGACATATGCCTACTTTGGTTGGTCATCGTGCATCGTCTCCATACCGTGCCACAACGTATTGAAGCCCCTTGTGCTTGCTATGCAATACTTGGTGTTCCCAAACCATTGTTTCCCCCTCTGACCATTTGGGACTCGTATTATGAGTTGTCAACGTTGACCACACACAGTGGATTTCTTTGGTCAAAGGCAGTACATATGCCTACTTTGGTCGGTCATTGTGCATGGTATCCACACCGTGCTACTACTGAATTAAGGTCGTTGTACGTGGTAGTTGAGCACGATATTCCCATAGCAGTTTTTCCTGTNTGACCGTTTGTGACTCGTGTTATGGTTGGTCAACAGTGACCACCCATATTGAAATTCTGTTGCCATGATCAGTGACATATGCCTAGTTTGGTTGTTTGGTGTGCATATTAACCACACCGTGCCACTATGTATTGAAGTTCTTTGTCGTTTCTAGTCAATAAATAGGCTTCCCAAACCATTGCCTCTCCCTCTGACCATTTTTGACTCGTGTTATGAGTTGTCAATGCTGACCACACATAGTGGACTTATTCGGTCGTAGTCAGTGACGTATGCATCCTTTGGTTGGTCACTATGCACGCTAGCCATACTCTGCCACTACTTGTTGAAGGTCTTTGTACTTTCTAGTTGATAACTAGTGTTCCCAATCCATTGTTTTCCCCTCTGACCATTTGTGACTCATGTTATGCGTTTTCAACGTTGACCACATGAAGTGAAATTTGTTCGTCATGGTTAGTGACATATGCATACTTTGGTTGGTCACTGGGCATTGAAGCCACATTGTGCCACTACATATTGAATGTATTTGTACTTGCCAGTAGATAACTAGTATTCACAAACCATTTCCTTCCACCCTGACCATTTGTGACTTGTGTTGTCAGTTGTCAAAGCTTACCACACTTAGTGACATTACTCGGTCATGGTCAGTGACATATGCCTACTTTGGTTGGTCATCGTGCATGGTCTCCACACGTGCCACAACGTATTGAAGCCCCTTGTGCTTGCTATGTGATACTTGGTGTTCCCAAACCATTGTTTTCCCCTCTGACCATTTGTGACTCGTATTATGAGTTGTCAACGTTGACCACACACAGGGGATGTCTTTGGTCAAAGGCAGTACATATGCCTACTTTGGTCGACCATTGTGCATGGTAGCCACACTGTGCTACTACTGACTTAAGGTTGTTGTACTTGGTAGTTGAGAACAAATATTGCCATAGCATTGTTTCCTGTCCTCACCGTTTGTGACTCGTGTTATGGTTGGTCAACATTGACCACCCATATTGAAATTCTATGGTCATGATCAGTGACATATGCCGAGTTTGGTTGTTTGGTGTGCATATTAGCCACACCGTGCCACTACGTGTTGAAGTTCTTTTTCCTTTCTCGACAACACATAGGCTTCCTAAACCGTTTTCTCTCCCTCTGAACATCTGTGACTCGTGTTATGAGCTGTCAATGTTGACCACACATAGTGGACTTATTCGGTCGTAGTCAGTGACGTATGCATCCTTTGGTTGGTCATCGTGCACAATAGCCAAAGCGTGCCACTGCCTGTTGAAGGTCTTTGTACTTGCTAGTTGATAACTAGTGTTCCCAACCCATTGTTTTCCCCTCTGACTATTTGTGACTCGTGCTATGCGTTTTCAACGTTGACCACAGGAAGTGAAATACTTTCGTCATGGTCATTGACATATGCATACTTTGGGTGGTCACTGTGCATTGAAGCCACATTGTGCCACTACATATTGAAGGTATTTGTACTTGCTAGTAGATAACTAGCATTCACAAACCATTACCTTCCACCCTGACCATTTGTGACTCGTGTTGTGAGTTGTCAAAGTTTACCACACTTAGTGACATTACTTGGTCATGGTCAGTGACATATGCCTACTTTGGTTGGTCATCGTGCATGGTCTCCACACCGTGCGACAACGTATTGAAGCCCCTTGTGCTTGCTATGTGATACTTGGTGTTCCCAAACCATTGTTTCCCCCTCTGACCATTTGTGACTCGTATTATGAGGTTTCAACGTTGACCACACACAACGGATTTCTTTGGTCAAAGGCAGTACATATGCCTGCTTTGGTCGGCCATTGTGCATGGTAGCCACACCGTGCTACTACTGACTTAAGGTCGGTGTACTTGGTAGTTGAGAACCAATATTGCCATAGCATTGTTTCCTGTCCTGACCGTTTGTGACTTGTGTTATGGTTGGTCAACGTTGACCACCCATATTGAAATTATGTGGTCATGATCAGTGATATATGCCTAGTTTGGTTGTTTGGTGTGCACATTAGCCACACCGTGCCACTACGTATTGAAGTTATTTGTCCTTTCTAGTCAATACATAGGCTTCCTAAAGCATTTTCTCTCCCTCTGACCATTTGTGACTCCTGTTATGAGTTGTCAATGTTGACCACACAAGGTGGACTTATTCGGTCATAGTCAGTGACGTATGCATCCTTTGGTTGGTCACTGTGAACGCTAGCCATACCGTGCCACTGCTTGTTGAAGGGCTTTGTACTTGCTAGTTGATAACTACTGTTCCCAACCCATTGTTTTCCCCTCTGACCATTTGTGACTTGTGTTATGCGTTTTCAACGTTGACCACATCAAGTGAAGTTCTTTCGTCATGGTCAATGACATATGCATACTTTGGGTGGTCACTGTGCATTGAAGCCACATTTTGCCACTACACATTGAAGGTATTTGTACTTGCTAGTAGATAACGAGTATTCATAAACCATTACCTTCCACCCTCACCATTTGTGACTCGTGTTGTGAGTTGTCAAAGTTTACCACACGTAGTGACATTATTTGGTCACGGTCAGTGACATATGCCTACTTTGGTTGGTCATCATGCATTTTTCCCACGCCGTGCCACAACGTATTGAAGCCCCTTGTGCTTGCTATGTGATACGTGGTGTTCCCAAACCATCGTTTCCCCCTCTGACCACTTGTGACTCGTATTATGAGTTGTCAACGTGGATCACACACAGCGGATTTCTTTGGTCAAAGGCAGTAAACATGCCTACTTTGGTCGGTCATTGTGCATGGTAGCCACACCGCGCTACTACTGACTGAAGGTCATTGTACTTGGTAGTTGAGAACCGATATTCTCATAGCATTGATTCCTCTCCTGACCGTTATTGACTCATGTTATGGTTGGTCAACGTTGACCACCCATATTGAAATTCTCTTGTCATGATCAGTGACATATGCATAGTTTGATTGTTTGGTGTGCATATTAGCCACACCGTGCCACTACGTATTGAAGTTCTTTGTCCTTTCTAGCCAATACATAGGCTCCCCAATCCATTATTTTCCCCTCTGACCATTTGTGACTCGTATTATGAGTTGTCAACGTTGACCACACACAGCGGGTTTCCTTGGTCAAAGGCAGTACATATGCCTACTTTGGGCGGTCGTTGTACATGGCAGCCACACCGTGCTACTACTGAATGAAGGTCGTTGTACTTGGTAGTTGAGAACCGATATTCCCATAGCATTGTTTCCTGTCCTGACCGTTTGTGACTCGTGTTATGGGACCACCCATATTGAAATTATGTGGTCATGATCAGTGACATATGCCTAGTTTGGTTGTTTGGTGTGCATATTAGCCACACTGTACTACTACGAATTGAAGTTCTTTGTCCTTTCTTGTCAATACATAGGCTTCCCAAACCATTTTCTCTCTCTCTGACCATTTGTGACTCGTGTTATGAGTTGTTAATGTTGACCACACATAGTGGACTTATTCGGTCATAGTCAGTGACGTATGCATCCTTTGGTTGGTCACTGTGCACGCTATCCATACCATGCCACAGCTTGTTGAAGGTCTTTGTACTTGCTAGTTGATAACTAGTGTTTGCAACCCATTGTTTTCCCCTCTGTCCATTGGTGACTCGTGTTATGCGTTTTCAACGCTGACCACATGAAGTGAAATTCTTTTGTCATGGTCAGTGGCATATGCATACTTTGGATGGTCACTGTGCATTGAAGCCACATTGTGCCACTACATATTGAAGGTATTTGTACTTGCTAGTAGATAACTAGTATTCACAAATCATTACCTTCCACCCTGACCGTTTGTGACTCGTGTTGTGAGTTGTCAAAGTTTATCACACCTAGTGAAATTATTTGGTCATGGTCAGTGGCATATGCCTACTTTGGTTGGTCATCATGCATGGTCCCCACAGCGTGCCACAACGTATTGGAGCCCCTTGTGCTTGCTATGTGATCCGTGGTGTTCCCAAACCATTGTTTCCCCCTCTGACCATTTGTGACTCGTATTGTGAGTTGTCAACGTGGACCACACACGGCGGATTTCTTTGGTCAAAGGCAGTAAATATGCCTACTTTGGTCGGTCATTGTGCATTGTAGCCACACTGCGTTACTACTGACTGAAATTCATTATACTTGGTAGCTGAGAACCGATATTCTCATAGCATTGTTTCCTCTCCTGAATGTATGTGACTCGTGTTATGGTTGGTCAAGGTTGACCACCCATATTGAAATTCTCTGGTCATGATCAGTGACATATTCCTAGTTTGATTGTTTGGTGTGCATATAAGCCACACCGTGCCACTACGTATTGAAGTTCTTTGTCCATTCTAGCCAATACATAGGCTTCCCAATCCCTTGTTTTCCCCTCTGACCATTTGTGACTCGTGTTATGCGTTTTCAACGTTGACCACATGAAGTGAAATTTGTTCGTCATGGTTAGTGACATATGCATTCTTTGGTTGGTCACTGTGCATTGAAGCCACATTGTGCCATTACATATTGAAGGTATTTGTACTTGCTAGAAGATAAGTAGTATTCACAAACCATTACCTTCCATCCTGACCATTTCTGACTCGTGTAGTGAGTTGTCAAAGTTTACCACACTTAGTGACATTACTTGGTCATGGTCAGTGACATATGCCTACTTTGGTTGGTCATCGTGCATGGTGTCCACACCGTGCCACAACGTATTGAAGCCCCTTGTGCTTGCTATGTGATACTTGGTGTTCCCAAACCAATTTTTCCCCATCTGACCATTTGTGACTCGTATTATGAGTTGTCATCGTTGACCACACACATCGGATTTCTTTGGTCAAAGGCAGTACATATGCCTACTTTGGGCGGTCGTTGTACATGGCAGCCACACCGTGCTACTACTGAATGAAGGTCGTTGTACTTGGTAGTTGAGAACCGATATTCCCATAGCATTGTTTCCTGTCCTGACCGTTTGTGACTCGTGTTATGCGTTTTCAACGTTGACCACATGAAGTGAAAATCTTTCGTCATGGTCAGTGACATATGCCTACTTTGGGCGGTCGTTGTACATGGCAGCCACACCGTGCTACTACTGAATGAAGGTCGTTGTACTTGGTAGTTGAGAACCGATATTCCCATAGCATTGTTTCCTGTCCTGACCGTTTGTGACTCGTGTTATGGTTGGTCAACGTTGACCACCCATATTGAAATTATGTAGTCATGATCAGTGACATATGCCTAGTTTGGTTGTTTGGTGTGCATATTAGCCACACAGTGCCACCACGTATTGAAGTTTTTTGCCCTTTCTAGTCAATACATAGGCTTCCCAAACCATTTTCTCTCGTGACTCGTTTTATGAGCTAACAATGTTGACCACACATAGTGGACTTATTCGGTCATAGTGAGTGACGTATGCATCCTTTGGTTGGTCACTGTGCACGCCAGCCATACCGTGGCCCTGCTTGTTGAAGGTCTTTGTACTTCCTAGTTGATAACTAGTGTTCCCAGCCCATTTTTTTCCCCTCTGACCATTTGTGTCTCGTGTTATGCGTTTTCAACGTTGACCACATGAAGTGAAAATCTTTCGTCATGGTCAGTGACATATGCATACTTTGGATGGTCACTGTGCATTCAAGCCACATTGTGCCACTACATATTGAAGGTATTTGTACTTGCTAGTAGATAACTAGTATTCACAAACCATTACCTTCCACCCTGACCATTTGTGACTCGTGTTGTGAGTTGTTTACGTTTACCACGCTTAGTGACATTATTTGGTCATGGTCAGTGACATATGCCTACTTTGGTTGGTCATTGTGCATGGTCCCCACACCGTGCCACAACGTATTGAAGCCCCTTGTGCTTGCTATGTGATACGTGGTGTTCCGAAACAATTATTTCCCCCTCTGACCATTTGTGACTCATATTATGAGTTGTCAACGTGGACCACACACATCGGATTTCTTTGGTCAAAGGCAGTAAATATGCCTACTTTGGTCGGTCATTGTGCATGGTAGCCACACTGCGCTACTACTGACCGAAGATCATTGTACTTGGTAGTTGAGAACCGATATGATCATAGCATTGTTTCCTCCCCTGAGCGTTTGTGACTCGTGTTATGGTTGGTCAACGTTGACCACCCATATCGAAAATCTTTGGCCATGATCAGTGACATATGCCTAGTTTGGTGTGCATATTAGCCACACCATGCCACTACGTATTAGAGTTCTTTGTCCTTTCTAGCCAGTAAATAGGCTTCCCAATCCGTTGTTTTCCCCTCTGATCATTTGTGACTCGTGTTATGCGTTTTCAACGTTGACCACATGAAGTGAAATTTGTTTGTCATGGTTAGTGACATATGCATACTTTGGTTGGTCACTGGCATTGAAGCAACATTGTGCCACTACATATTGAAGGTATTTGTACTTGCTTGTAGATAACTAGTAGTCACAAACCATTACCTTCCACCCTGACCATTTGTGACTCGTGTTGTGAGTTGTCAAAGTTTACCACACTTAGTGAAATTACTTGGTCATGGTCAGTGACATATGCCTACTTTGGTTGGTCATCGTGCATGGTCTCCACACCGTGCCACAACGTATTGAAGCCCCTTGTGCTTGCTATGTGGTACTTGGTGTTCCCAAACCATTGTTTCCCCCTCTGACCATTTGTGACACGTATTATGAGTTGTCAACGTTGACCACACACAGCGGATTTCTTTGGTCAAAGGCAGTACATATGCCTACTTTGGTCGGTCATTGTGCATGGTAGCCACACCGTGCTACTAGTGACTGAAGGTTGTTGTACTTGGTAGTTGAGAACCGATATTCCCATAGTATTGTTTCCAGTCCTGCCCGTTTGTGACTCGTGTTATGGTTGGTCAACGTTGACCACCCATATTGAAATTATGTGGTCATGATCAGTGACATATGCCCAGTTTGGTTGTTTGGTGTGCATATTAGCCACACAGTGCCACTACGCATTGAAGTTCTTTTTCCTTTCTAGTTAATACATAGGCTTCCCAAACCATTGTATCTCCCTCTGACCATTTGTGACTCGTGTTATGAGTTGTCAATGTTGACCACACATAGTGGACTTATTCGGTCGTAGTCAATGACGTATGCATCCTTTGGTTGGTCACTGTGCACGCTAGCCATACCGTGCCACTGCTTGTTGAAGGTCGTTGTACTTGCTAGTTGATAAATAGTCTCCCCAATCAATTGTTTTCCCCTCTGACCATTCGTGACTCGTGTTATGCGTTTTCAACATTGACCACATACGTGAAATGTGTTCGTCATGGTTAGTGACATATGCATACTTTGGTTGGTCACTGTGCATTGAGGCCACATTGTGCCACTACCTATTGAAGGTATTTGTACTTGCTAGTACATACCTTGTATTCACAAACCATTACCTTCCACCCTGACCATTTGTGACTCGTGTTGTGAGTTGTCAACGTTTACCACACTTGGTGACATTATTTGGTCATGGTCAGTGACATATGCCTACTTTGGTTTGTCATCTTGCATGGTCTCCACACCGTGCCACAACGTATTGAAGCCCCTTTACCTTGCTATGTGATACTTGGTGTTCCCAAACCATTGTTTCCCCCTCTGACCATTTGTGACTCGTATTATGAGTTGTCAACGTTGACCACACACAGCGGATTTCTTTGATGAAAGGCAGTACATATGCCTACTTTGGTCAGTCATTGTACATGGTAGCCACACCGTGCTACTACTGAATGAAGGTCGTTGTACTTGGTAGTTGAGAACCGATATTCCCATAGCATTGTTTCCTGTCCTGACCGTTTGTGACTCGTGTTATGGTTGGTCAACGTTCACCATCCATATTGAAATTATGTGGTCACGACCAGTGACATATGCCTAGTTTGGTTGTTTGGTGTGCATATTAGCCACACCGTGCCACTACGTATTGAAGTTATTTGTCCTTTCTGGTCAATACATAGGCTTCCAAAACCATTGTCTCTCCATCTGACCATTTGTGACTCGTGTTATGAGTTGTCAATGTTGACGACACATAGTGGACTCATTCGGTCGTAGTCAGTGACGTATGCATCCTTTTGTTGGTCACTGTGCATGCTAGCTATACCGTGCCCCTGCTTGTTGAAGGTCTTTGTACTTCCTAGTTGATAACTAGTGTTCCCAATCCATTGTTTTTGCCTCTGAGCATTTTTTACTCGTGTTATGCGTTTTCAACGTTGACCACATGAAGTGAAATTCTTTTGTCATGGTCAGTGACATATGCATACTTTGGATGGTCATTGTGCATTGAAGCCACATTGTGCCACTACATGTTGAAGGTATTTGTACTTGCTAGTATATAACTAGTATTCACAAACCATTACCTTCCACCCTGACCATTTGTGACTCGTGTTGTGAGTTGTCAAAGTTTACCACACTTAGTGACATTAATTGGTCATGGTCAGTGACATATGCCTACTTTGGTTGGTCATAGTGCATCGTCCCCACACCGTGCAACAACGTAATGAAGCCCCTTGTGCTTGCTATGTGATACGTGGTGTTCCCAAACCATTGTTTCCCCCTCTGACCATTTGTGAATCGTATCATGAGTTGTCAACGTGGACCACGCACAGTGGATTTCTTTGGTCAAAGGGAGTAAATGTGCCTACTTTGGTCAGTCATTGTGCATGGTAGCCACACCGCGCTACTACTGACTGAAGGTCATTGTACTTGGTAGCTGAGCACTGATATTATCATAGCATTGTTTCCTCCCCTGACCGTTTGTGACTCCTGTTATGGTTGGTCAACGTTGACCACCCATATTGAATTTCATTGGTCATGATCAGTGACATATGCCTAGTTTGATTGTTTGGTGTGCATATAAGCCACATCATGCCACTACGTATTGAAGTTCTTTGTCCTTTCTAGCCAATAAATAGGCTTCCCAATCCATTGTTTCCCCCTCTAACCATTTATGACTCGTGTTATGCGTTTTCAACGTTGACCACATGAAGTGAAGTTTGTTTGTCATGGTTAGTACTATATGCATGCTTTGGTTGGTCACTATGCATTGAAGCCACATTGTGCCACTACATATTGAAGGTATTTGTACTTGCTAGTAGATAACTAGTATTCACGAACCATTACCTTCCACCCTGACCATTTGTGACTCGTGTTGTGAGTTGTCAAAGTTTACCACACTTAGTGACTTCATTTGGTCAGGGTCAGTGACATATGCCTACTTTGGTTGGTCATCGTGCATGGTCCCCACACCGTGCCACAACGTATTGAAGCCCCGTGTGCTTGCTACGTGATACGTGGTGTTCCTAAACCATTGTCTCCCCCTCTGACCATTCGTGACTCGTATTTTGAGTTGTCAACGTGGACCAGACACAGCGGATTTTTTTGGTCAAAGGCAGTAAATATGCCTACTTTGGTCGGTCATTGTGCATGGTGGCCACACCGCGCTACTACTGACCGAAGGTCATTGTACTTGGTAGTTGAGAACCGATATTCTCATAGCATTGTTTCCTCTCCTGACCGTTTGTGACTCGTGTTATAAATGGTCAACGTTTACCACCCATATTGAAATTCTCTGGTCATGATCAGTGACATATGCCTAGTTTGATTGTTTGGTGTGCATATCATCCACATCGTGCCACTACGTATTGAAGTTCTTTGTCCTTTCTAGCCAATACATAGGCTTCCCAATCCATTGTTTTCCCCTCTGACCATCTGTGACTCGTGTTATGCGTTTTCAACGTTGACCACATGAAGTGAAATTTGTTCGTCATGATTAGTGACATATGCATACTTTGGCTGGTCACTGTGCATTGAAGCCACATTGTGCCACTACATATTGAAGGTATTTGTACTTGCTAGTAGATAACTAGTAGTCACGAACCAATGCCTTCCACCCTGACAATTTGTGACTCATGTTGTGAGTGGTCAAAGTTTACCACACTTAGTGACATTGCTTCGTCATGGTCAGTGACATATGCCTACTTTGGTTGGCCATCGTGCATGGTCTCCACACCGTGCCACAACGAATTGAAGCCCCTTGTGCTTGCTTTGTGATACTTGGTGTTCTTAAACCATTGTTTCCCCCTCCGACCATTTGTGACTCGTATTATGAGTTGTCAACGTTGACCACACACAACGGATTTCTTTGGTCAAAGGCAGTACATATGCCTACTTTGGTCGGTCATTGTGCATGGTAGCCACACCGTGCTACCACTGACTGAAGGTCGTTGTACTTGGTAGTTGAGAACTGATATTCCCATAGCATTGTTTCTTGTCCTGCCCGTTTGTGACTCGTGTTATGGTTGGTCAGCGTTGACCACCCATATTGAAATTATGTGGTCATGATCAGTGACATATGCCTAGTTTGGTTGTTTGGTGTGCATATTAGCCACACCGTGCCACTACGTATTTAAATTCGTTGTCCTTTCTAGTCAAAACATGGGCTTCCCAAACCATTGTATATGCCTCTGACCATTTGTGACTCGTGTCATGAGTTGTCAATGTTGACCACACATAGTGGACTTATTCGGTCTTAGTCAGTGACGTATGCATCCTTTGGTTGGTCACTGTGCACGCTAGCCATACCAATTCCACTACTTGTTGATGGTCTTTGTACTTCCTAGTTGATGACTAGTGTTCCCAACCCATTGTTTTGCCCTCTGACCATTTGTGACTCGTGTTATGCGTTTTCAACGTTGACCACATGAAGTGAAATTCTTTCGTCATGTTCAGTGACATATGCATACTTTGGGTGGTCACTATGCATTGAAGCCACATTGTGCCACTACATATTGAAGGTGTTTGTACTTGCTAGTATATAACTAGTATTCACAAACCATTACCTTCCACCCTGACCATTTGTGACTCGTGTTGTGAGTTGTCAAAGTTTACCACACTTAGTGACATTTTTTGGTCATGGTCAGTGACATATGCTTACTTTGGCTGGTCATCGTGCATGGTCTCCGCACTGTGCCACAACGTATTGAAGCCCCGTGTGCTTGCTACGTGATACGTGGTGTTCCTAAACCATTGTCTCCCCCTTTGACCATTTGTGACTCGTATTATGAGTTGTCAATGTGGACCACACACAGCGGATTTTTTTGGTCAAAGGCAGTAAATATGCCTACTTTGGTCGGTCATTGTGCATGGTAGCCACACCGCGCTACTAGTGACAAGAGGTCATTGTACTTGGGAGTTGAGAACCGATATTCTCATAGCATTGTTTCCTCTCTTGACCGTTTGTGACTCGTGTTATGGTTGGTCAACGTTGACCACCTATACTGAAATTCTCTGGTCATGATCAGTGACATATGCCTAGTTTGATTGTTTGGTGTGCATATTATCCACATCGTGCCACTATGTATTGAAGTTCTTTGTCCTTTCTAGCCAATACATAGGCTCCCCAATCTATTGTTTTCCCCTCTGACCATTTGTGACTCGTGTTATGCGTTTTCAACATTGACCACATGAAGTGAAATTTGTTCGTCATGGTTAGTGACATATGCATACTTTGGTTGGTCACTGTGCATTGAAGCCACATTGTGCCACTACATATTGAAGGTATTTGTACTTGCTAGTAGATAACTAGTAGTCACGAACCAATGCCTTCCACCCTGACAATTTGTGACTCGTGTTGTGAGTGGTCAAAGTTTACCACACTTAGTGACATTGCTTGGTCATGGTCAGTGACATATGCCTACTTTGGTTGGTCATCGTGCATGGTCTCCATACCGTGCCACAACATATTGAAGCCCCTTGTGTTTGCTATGTGATACGTGGTGTTCCCAAACCATTGTTTCCCCCTCTGACCATTTGTGACTCGTATTATGAGTTGTCAACGTGGACCACACACAGCGGATTTCTTTGGTCAAAGGCAGTAAATATGCCTACTTTGGTCGGTCATTGTGCATGGTAGCCACACCGCGCTACTACTAACTGAAGGTCATTGTACTTGGTAGTTGAGAACCGATATTCTCATAGCATTGTTTCCTGTACTGACTGTTTTTGACTCGTGTCATGGTTGGTCAACGTTGACCACCCATATTGAAATTATGTGGTCATGATCAGTGACATATGCCTAGTTTGGTTGTTTGGTGGGCATATTAGCCACACCGTGCCACTACGTATTGAAGTTCTTTGTCCTTTCTAGTCAATACATAGGCTTCCCAAACCATTGCCTCTCCCTCTGACCATTTGTGACTCATGTTATGAGTTGTCAATGTTGACCACACGTAGTGGACTTTTTCGGTCGTAGTCAGTGACGTATCCATCCTTTGGTTGGTCACTGTGCACGCTAGCCATACCGTGCCACTGCTTGTTGAAGGTCTTTGTACTTCCTAGTTGATAACTAGTGTTCCTAATCCATTGTTTTCCCCTCTGACCATTTGTGACGCGTGTTTTGCGTTTTCAACATTGACCTAATGGAGTGAAATTCTTTCGTCATGTTCAGTGACATATGCATACTTTGGTTGGTCACTGTGCATTGAAGCCACATTGTGCCACTACATATTGAAGGTATTTGTACTAGCTAGTATATAACTAGTATTCACAAACCATTACCTACCACCCTGACCATTTGTGACTCGTGTTGTGAGTTGTTAAAGTTTACCACACTTAGTGACATTATTTGGTCATGGTCAGTGACATATACCTACTCTCGTTGGTCATCGTGCATGGTCTCCACACCGTGCCACAACGTATTGAATCCCCTTGTGCTTGCTATGTGATACTTGGTGTTCCCAAACCATTGTTTCCCCCTCTGACCATTTGTGACTCGTATTATGAGTTGTCAACGTTGACCACACACATCGAATTTCTTTGGTCAAAGGCAGTACATATGCCTACTTTGGTCGGTCATTGTACATGGTAGCCACACCGCGCTACTACTTACTGAAGGTCTTTGTACTTGGTAGTTGAGAACCAATATTCCCATAGCATTGTTTCCTATCCTGACCGTTTGTCACTCGTGTTATGGTTGGTCAATGTTGACGACCCATATTGAAAATTTGTGATCATGATCAGTGATATATGCCTTGTTTGGTTGTTTGGTGTGCATATTAGCCACACCGTGCCACTACATATTGAAGTTCTTTGTCCTGTCAAGTCAATACATAGGCTTCCCAAACCATTGTCTCTCCCTCTGACCATTTGTGATTCGTGTTATGAGTTGTCAATGTTGACCACACATAGTGGACTTATTCGGTCGTAGTCAGTGACGTATGCATCCTTTGGTTGGTCACTGTGCACGCTAGCCATAGCGTGCCGCTGCTTGTTGAAGGTCTTTGTACTTCCTAGTTGATAACTAGTGTTCCCAATCCATTGTTTTCCCCTCTGACCATTTGTGACTCGTGTTATGCGTTTTCAACGATGACCACAGGAAGTGAAATTCTGTCGTCATGTTCAGTGACATATGCATACTTTGGTTGGTCACTGTGCATTGAAGCCACATTGTGCCACTACATATTGAAGGTATTTGTACTTGCTAGTAGACAACTAGTATTCACAAACCATTACCTTCCACCCTGACCATTTGTGACTCGTGTTGTGAGTTGTCAAAGTTTACCACACTTAGTGACATTATTTGGTCATGGTCAGTGACATATGCCTACTCTCGTTGGTCATCGTGCATGGTCCCCACACCGTGCCACAACGTATTGAAGCCCCTTGTGCTTTCTATGTGATACTTGGTGTTCCCAAACCATTGTTTCCCCCTCTGACCATTTGTGACTTGTATTATGAGTTGTCAACATTGACCACACACTGCGGATTTCTTTGGTCAAAGGCAGTACATATGCCTACTTTGGTCGGTCATTGTGTATGGTAGCCACACCGTGCTACTACTGACTTAAGGTCGTTTTACGTGGTACTTGAGAACCAGTATTCCCATAGCATTGTTTCCTATCCTGACCGTTTGTGACTCGTGTTATGGTTGGTCAACGTTGACCACCCATATTGAAATGTTGTGGTCATGATCAGTGACATATGCCTAGTTTGGTTGTTTGGTGTGCATACTAGCCACACCCTGCCACTACGTATTGAAGTTCTTTGTCCTTTCTAGTCAATACATAGGTTTCCGGAACCATTGTTTCTCCCTCTGACCATTTGTGACTCGTGTTATGAGTTGTCAATGTTGACCACACATAGTGGACATATTCAGTTTTAGTCAGTGACGTATGCATCCTTTGGTTGGTCACTGTGCACTCTAGCCATACCGTGCCACTACTTGTTGAAGGTCTGTCTACTTGCTAGCTGATAACTAGTGTCCCCAATCCATTGTTTTCCCCTGTGACCATTTGTGACTTGTGTTATCCGTTTTCAATATTGACCACATACGTGAAATTTGTTCGTCATGGTCAGTGACATATGCATACTTTTGTTGGTGACTGTGCATTGAGGTTACATTGTGCCACTACATATTGAAGGTATTTGTAGTTGGTAGTAGATAACTAGTATTCACAAACCATTACCTTCCACCCTGACCATTTGTGACTCGTGTTGTGAGTTGTCAAAGTTTGCCACACTGAGTGACATTATTTGGTCATGGTCAGTGATATGTGCCTACTTTGGTTGGTCATCGTGCATGGTCTCCACACAGTGCCACAACGTATTGAAGCCCCTTGTGCTTGCTATTTGATACTTGGTGTTCCCAACCCATTGTTTCCCCCTCTGACCATTTGTGACTTGTATTATGAAATGTCAACGTTGACCACACACAACGGATTTCTTTGGTCAAAGGCAGTACATATGCCTACTTTGGTCAGTCATTGTGCATGGTAGCCACACAGTGCTACTCCTGAATGAAGGTCGTTGTAATTGGTAATTGAGAACCGATGTTCCCATAGCATTGTTTCCTGTCCTGACCGTTTGTGACTTGTGGTATGGTTGGTCAACGCTGACCACCCATATTTAAATTATGTGGTCATGATCAGTGACATATACCTAGTTTGGTTGTTTGGTGTGCATATTAGCCATACCGTGCCACTACGTATTGAAGTTATTTGTCCTTTCTAGTCAAAACATAGGCTTCCCAAACCAGTTTCTCTCCCGCTGACCATTTGTGACTCGTGTTATGAGTTGTCAATGTTGACCACACATAGTGGACTTATTTGGTCGTAGTCAGTGACGTATGCATCCTTTGGTTGGTCACTGTGCACGCTAGCCATACCGTGCCACTACTTGTTGAAGGTCTTTGTACTTGCTAGTTGATAACTAGTGTTCCCAACCCATCGTTTTCCACTCTGACCATTTGTGACTCGTCTTATGCGTTTTCAACGTTGGCCACATTAAGTGAAATTCTTTCGTCATGGTCAGTGACATATGCATCCTTTGGGTGGTCACCGTGCATTGAAGCCACATTGTGCCACTACATATTCAAGGTATTTGTACTTGCTAGTAGATAACTAGTATTCACAAACCATTTCCTTCCACCCTGACAATTTGTGACTCGTGTTGTGAGTTGTCAAAGTTTACCACACTTTGTGACATTATTTGGTCATGGTCAGTGACATATGCCTTCTTTGGTTGGTCATCATGCATGGTCCCCACACCGTGCCACAACGTATTGAAGCCTCTTCTGCTTGCTATGTGATACGTGGTGTTTCGAAACCATTGTTTCCCCCTCTGACCATTTGTGACTTGTATTATGAGTTGTCAATGTGGACCACACACAGCGGATTTCTTTGGTCAAATGCAGTAAATATGCCTACTTTGGTCGGTCATTGTGCATGGTAGCCACACCGCGCTACTACTGAATGAAGGTCATTGTACTTGGTAGTTGAGAACCGATGTTCTCATAGCATTGTTTCCTCTCCTGACCGTTTGTGACTCATGTTATGGTTGGTCAACGTTGACCACCCATATTGAAATTCTCTGGTCATGATCAGTGACATATGCCTAGTTTTGGTTATCTGGTGTGTATATTAGCCACAGCATGCCAATACGTATTGGAGTTCTTTGTCCTTTCTAGCCAATACATAGGCTTCGCAATCCATTGTTTTTCCCTCTGACCATTTGTGACTCGTGTTATGCGTTTTCAACGTTGACCACATGAAGTGAAATTTGTTTGTCATGGTTAGTGACATATGCATTCTTTGGTTGGTCACTGTGCATTGAAGCCACATTGTGCCACTACATATTGAAGGTATTTGTACTTGCTAGTAGATAACTAGTATTCACAAACCATTACCTTCCACCCTGACCATTTGTGACTCGTGTTGTGAGTTGTCAAAGTTTACCACA
>SZWC01002757.1:61870-94085 GCA_023375785.1 Penium margaritaceum
TTGGTCATGGTCAGTGACATATGCCTACTTTGGTTGGTCATCGTGCATGGTCCCCACACCGTGCAACAACATATTGAAGCCCCTTGGGCTTGCTATGTGATACGTGGTGTCCCCAAACCATTGTTTCCCCCTCTTACCATTTGTGACTCGTATTATGAGTTGTCTACGTGGACCACACACAGCGGATTTCTTTGGTCAAAGGCAGTAAATATGCCTACTTTCGTCGGTCATTGTGCATGGTAGCCACAACGCGCTACTACTGACTGAAGGTCTTTGTACTTGGTAGTTGAGAACCGATATTCTCATAGAATTGTCTCCTCTCCTGACCGTTTGTGGCTCGTGTTATGGTAGGTCAACATTCACTACCCATATTGAAATCCTCTGGTCATGATTAGTGTCATATGCCTAGTTTGATTGTTTGGTGAGAATATTAGCCACACCGTGCCACTACGTATTGAAGTTCTTTTTCCTTTCTAGCCAAAACATAGGCTTCCCAATCCATTGTTTTCCTCTCTGACCATTTGTGACTAGTGTTATGAGTTTTCAACATTGACCACATGGAGTGAAATTTGTTCGTCATGGTTAGTGACATATGCATACTTTGGTTGGTCACTGTGCATTGCAGTCACATTGTGCCACTACATAGTGAAGGTATTTGTACTTGCTAGTAGATAACTAGTATTCACAAACCATTACCTTCCACCCTGACGATTTGTGACTCGTGTTGTGAGTTGTCGAAGTTTACCACACTTAGTGACATTACTTGGTCATGGTCAGTGATACATGCCTACTTTGGTTGGTCATCATGCATGGTCTACGCACCGTGCCACAACGTATTGAAGCCCCTTGTGCTTGCTAAGTGATACGTGGTGTTCTCAAACCATTGTTTCCCCCTCTGACCATTTGTGATTCGTGTTATGCGTTTTCAACGTTGACCATATGAAGTGAAATTATTTCCTCATGGTCAGTGACATATGCATACTTTGGGTGGTCACTGTGCATTGAAGCCACATTGTGCCACTACATATTGAAGGTATTTGTACTTGCTAGTAGATAAGTAGTATTCACAAACACTTACCTACCACCCTGACAATTTGTGACTCGTGTTGTGAGTTGTCAAAGTTTACCCTACTTAGTGACATTATTTGGTCATGGTCAGTGTCATATGCCTACTTTGGTTGGTCATCCTGCATGGTCTCCACACCGTGCCACAACATATTGACGCCCCTTGTGCTTGCTATGTGTTACTTGGTGTTCCCAAACCATTGTTTCCCCCCCTTACCATTTGTGACTCGTATTATGAGTTGTCAACGTTGACCACACACAGCGGATTTCTTTGGTCAAAGGCAGTACATATGCCTAATTTGCTCGGTCATTGTACATGGTAGCCACACCGTGCTACTACTCAATGGAGGTCGTTGTACTTGGTACTTGAGAACGGATATTCCCATAGCATTGTTTCCTGTCCTGACCGTTTGTGACTCGTGTTATGTTTGGTCAACGTTGACCACCCATATTGAAATTATGTGGTCATGATCGGTGACATATGCCTAGTTTGGTTGTTTGGTGTGCATATTAGCCACACCGTGCCACTACGTATTGAAGTTCTTTGTCCTTTCTAGTCAATACATAGGCTTCCCAAACCATTTTCTCTCCCTATGACCATTTGTGAATTGTGTTATGAGTTGTCAATGTTGATTAGACAAAGTGGACTTATTCGGTCATAGTCAGTGACGTATGCATCCTTTGGTTGGTCACTGTGCATGCTAGCCATACCGTGCCACTGCTTGTTGAAGGTCTTTCTACTTCCTAGTTGATAACTAGTGTTCCCAACCCATTGTTTTCCCCTCTGACCATTTGTGACTCGTGTTATGCCTTTTCAACGTTGACCACATGAAGTTAAATTCTTTCGTCATGGTCAGTGACATATGCATGCTTTTGGTGGTCACTGTGCATTGAAGCCACATTGTGCCACTACAAATTGAAGGTATTTGTACTTGCTAGTAGATAAGTAGTATTCACAAACCATTCCCTTCCACCCTCACCATTTGTGACTCGTGTTGTGAGTTGTCAAAGTTTACCACACTTAGTGACATTATTTTGTCATGGTCAGTGACATATGCTGACTTTGGTTGGTCATCGCGCATGGTCTCCACACCGTGCCACAACGTAATGAAGCCCCTTGTGCTTGGTATGTGATACTTGGTGTTCCCAAACCATTGTTTCCCCTTTGACCATTTGTGACTCGTATTATGAGTTGTCAACATTGACCACACACAACGGATTTCTTTGGTCTAAGGCAGTACATATGCCTACTTTGGTTGGTCATTGTACATGGTAGCCACACCTTGCTACTACTAAATGAAGGTCTTTGTACTTGGTAGTTGATAACTGATATTCCCATAGCATTGTTTCATGTCCTGACCGTTTGTGAATCGTGTTATGGTTGGTCAATGTTGACCACCCATATTGAAATTATGTGGTCATGATCAGTGACATGTGCCAAGCTTGGTTGTTTGGTGTGCATATTAGCCACACTGTGCCACTACGTATTAAAGTTCTTTGTCCTTTCTAGTCAATACATAGGCTTCCCAAACCATTTTCTCTCCCTCTGACCATTTGTGACTCGTGTTATGAGTTGTCAATGTTGACCACACATAG
Organism: Penium margaritaceum; assembly: GCA_023375785.1. NCBI lineage: Eukaryota > Viridiplantae > Streptophyta > Zygnematophyceae > Desmidiales > Peniaceae > Penium > Penium margaritaceum. Next base: position 64,532 of record SZWC01002757.1, read on the forward strand.
TGGACTTTTTCGGTCGTAGTCAGTGACGTATGCATCCTTTGGTTGGTCACTGTACACGCTAGCCATACCGTGCCACTACTTGTTAAAGGTCTTTGTACTTCCTAGTTAATAACCAGTGTTCCGAACCCATTGTTTTCCCATCTGACAATTTGTGACTCGTGTTATGCGTTTTCAACGTTGACCACATGAAGTGAAATTCTTTCGTCATGGTCAGTGACACATGCATACTTTGGGTGGTCACTGTTCATTGAAGCCACATTGTGCCACTACATATTGAATATATTTGTACTTGCTAGTAGATAAGTAGTATTCACAAACCATTACCTTCCACCCTGACCATTTGTGACTCGTGTTGTGGGTTTTCAAAGTTTACCACACTTAGTGACATTGTTTGGTCATGGTCAGTGACATATGCCTACTTTGGTTGGTCATCCTGCATGGTCTCAACACCATGCCACAACGTATTGAAGCCCCTTACGCTTGCTATGTGATACTTGGTGTTCCCAAACCATTGTTTCCCCCTCTGACCATTTGTGACTCGTATTATGAGCTGTCAGCGTTGACCACACACAGCGGATTTCTTTGGTCAAAGGCAGTGCATATGCCTACTTTGGTCCGTCATTGTACATGGTAGCCACACCGTGCTACTACTGGATGAAGGTCGTTGTACTTGGTAGTTGAGAACCGATATTCCTATAGCATTGTTTCCTGTCCTGACCGTTTGTGACTCGTGTTATGGTTGGTCAACGTTGACCAGCCATATTGAAATTATGTGGTCATGATCGGTGACATATGCCTAGTTTGGTTGTTTGGTGTGCATGTTAGCCACACCGTGCCACTACGTATTGAAGCTCTTTGTCCTTTCTAGTCAATACATAGGCTTTCCAAACCATTTTCTCTCCCTCTGCCCTTTGTGACTCGTGTTATGAGTTGTCAACATTTTCCACACATAGTGGACTTATTCGGTCATAGTCAGTGACGTATGCATCCTTTGTTTGGTCACTGTGCACACTAGCCATACCGTGCCACTGCTTGTTGAAGGACTTTGTACTTCCTAGTTGATAAATAGTGTTCGCAACCCATTGTTTTCCCCTCTGACCATTTGTGACTTGTGTTATGCCTTTTCAACGTTGACCACATGAAGTGAAATTCTTTCGTCATGGTCAGTGACATATGCATACTTTGGGTAGTCAATGTGCATTGAAGCCACATTGTGCCACTACATATTGAAGGTATTTGTACTTGCTAGTACATAACCAGTATTCACAAACCATTACCTTCCACCCTGACCATTTGTGGCTCGTGTTGTGAGTTGTCAAAGTTTACCACACTTAGTGACATTATTTGGTCATGGTCAGTGACATATGCCTACTTTGGTTGGTCATCGTGCATGGTCTCCACACCATGCCACAACGTATTGAAGCCCCTTGTGCTTGCTATGTGATACTTGGTGTTCCCAAACCATTGTGTCACCCTCTGACCACTTTTGACTCGTATTATGAGTTGTCAAAGTTGACCACACACAGCGGATTTCTTTGGTCAAAGGCAGTACATATGCATACTTTGGTCGGTCATTGTACATGGTAGGCACACCGTTCTTCTACTGAATGAAGGTCGTTGTACTTGGTAGTTGAGAACCGATATTCCCATGGAATTGTTTCCTAGCCTGACCGTTTGTGAATCGTGTTATGGTTGGTCAATGTTGGCCACCCATGTTGAAATTATGTGGTCATTATCAGTGACATATGCCTAGTTTGGTTGTTTGGTGTGCATATTTGCCACACCGTGCCACTACGTATTGAAGTTCTTTGTCCTTTCTAGTCAATACATAGGCATCCCAAACCATTTTTCTACGTCTAACCATTTGTGATTCGTGTTATGAGTTGTCAATGTTGACCACATAGAGTGGACTTATTCGGTCATAGTCAGTGACGTATGCATCCTTTGGTTGGTCACTGTGCACGCTAGCCACACCGTGCCACTGCTTGTTGAAGGTCTTTGTACTTCCTAGTTGATAACTAGTGTTCCCAACCCATTGTTTTCCCCTCGGACCATTTGTGACTCCTGTTATGCCTTTTCAACGTCGACCACATGAAGTGAAATTCTTTCGTCATGGTCAGTGACATATGCATACTTTGGGTGGTCACTGTGCATTGAAGCCACATTGTGCCACTACATATCAAAGGATTTTGTACTTGCTAGTACATGACTTGTATTCACAAACCATTCCCTTCCACCCTGACCATTTGTGACTCGTGTTGTGAGTTGTCAAAGTTTACCACACCAGCGACATTATTTGGTCATGGTCAGTGACATATGCCTACTTTGGTTAGTCATCGTGCATGGTCTCCACACCGTGCCACAACATATTGAAGCCCCTTGTGCTTGCTATGTGATACTTGGTGTTCCCAAACCATTGTTTCCCCCTCTGACCATTTGTGACTCGTATTATGAGTTGTCAACGTTGACCACACACAGCGGATTTCTTTGGTCAAAGACAGTACATATGCCTACTTTGGTCGGTCATTGTACATGGTAGCCACACCGTGCTACTACTGAATGAAGGTCGTTGTACTTGGTAGTTGAGAACCGATATTCCCATAGCATTGTTTCCTGTCTTGACCGTTCGTGACTTGTGTTATGGTTGGTCAATGTTGACCACTCATGTTGAAATCATGTGGTCATGATCAGTGACATATGCCTAGTTTGGTTGTTTGGTGTGTATATTAGCCACACCGTGCCACTACGTATTGAAGTTCTTTGTCCTTTCTAGTCAATACATAGGCTTCCCAAACCATTTTCTCTCCCTTTGACCATTTTGACTCGTGTTATGAGTTGTCGATGTTGACCACACATAGTGGACTAATTCGGTCATAGTCAGTGACGTATGCATCCTTTGGTTGGTCACTGTGCACGCTAGCCATACCGTGCCACTGCTTGTTGAAGGTCTTTGTACTTCTTAGTTGACAACTAGTGTTCCCAACTCATTGTTTTCCCCTCTGACCATTTGTGACTCGTGTTATGCCTTTTCAACGTTGACCAGATGAAGTGAGATTCTTTCGTCATGGTCAGTGACATATGCATACTTTGGGTGGTCACTGTGCATTGAAGCCACATTGTTCCACTACATATTGAAGGTTTTTGTACTTGCTAGTACATGACTAGTATTCACAAACCATTCCCTTCCACCCTGACCATTTGTGACTTGTGTTGTGAGTTTTCAAAGTTTACCACACTTAGTGACATTATTTGGTAATGGTCAATGACATATGCCTACTTTGGTTGGTCATCTTGCATGGTCTCCACACCATGCCACACGTATTGAAGCCCCTTGTGCTTGCTATGTGATACTTGGTGTTGCCAAACCATTGTTTCCCCCTCTGACCATTTGTGACTCGTATTATGAGCTGTCAACGTTGACCACACACACCGGATTTCTTTGGTAAAAGGCAGTACATATGCCTACTTTGGTCCGTCATTGTACATGGTAGCCACACCGTGCTACTACTGAATGAAGGTCGTTGTACTTGGTAGTTGAGAACCGATATTCCCATAGCATTGTTTCCTGTCCTGACCATTTGTGACTCGTGTTATAATTGGTCAACGTTGACTACCCATATTGAAATTATGTGGTCATGCTCGGTGACATATTCCTAGTTTGGTTGTTTGGTGTGCATGTTAGCCACACCGTGCCACTACGTATTGAAGCTCGTTGTCCTTTCTAGTCAATACATAGGCTTTCGAAACCATTTTCTCTCCCTCTGCCCTTTGTGACTCGTGTTATGAGTTGTCAATATTGACCACACATAGTGGACTTATTCGGTCATAGTCAGTGACGTATGCATCCTTTGGTTGGTCACTGTGCACACTAGCCATACCGTGCCACTGCTTGTTGATGATCTTTGTACTTCCTAGTTGATAACTAGTGTTCGCAACCCATTGTTTTCCCCTCTGACCATTTGTGACTTGTGTTATGCCTTTTCAACGTTGACCACATGAAGTGAAATTCTTTCGTCATGGTCAGTGACATATGCATACTTTGGGTGGTCACTGTGCATTGAACCCACATTGTGCCACTACATATTGAAGGTATTTGTGCTTGCTAGTACATAACTAGTATTCACAAACCATTACCTTCCACCCTGACCATTTGTGGCTCGTGTTGTGAGTTGTCAAAGTTTACCACACTTAGTGACATTATTTGGTCATGGTCAGTGACATATGCCTACTTTGGTTGGTCATCGTGCATGGTCTCCACACCATGCCACAACGTATTGAAGCCCCTTGTGCTTGCTATGTGATACTTGGTGTTCCCAAACCATTGTTTCACCCTCTGACCACTTCTGACTCGTATTATGAGTTGTCAACGTTGACCACACACAGCGGATTTCTTTGGTCAAAGGCAGTACATATGCATACTTTGGTCGGTCATTGTACATGGTAGCCACACCGTTCTACTACAGAATGAAGGTCGTTGTACTTGGTAGTTGAGAACCGATATTTCCATGGAATTGTTTCCTGTCCTGACCGTTTGTGACTCGTGTTATGGTTGGTCAATGTTGGCCACCCATATTGAAATTATGTGGTCATTATCAGTGACATATGCCTAGTTTGGTTGTTTGGTGTGCATATTTGCCACACCGTGCCACTACGTATTGAAGTTCTTTGTCCTTTCTAGTCAATACATAGGCTTCCCAAACCATTTTCTCTACGTCTAACCATTTGTGATTCGTGTTATGAGTTGTCATTGTTGACCACATAGAGTGGACTTATTCGGTCATAATCAGTGACGTATGCATCCATTGGTTGGTCACTGTGCACGCTAGCCACACCGTGCCACTGCTTTTTGAAGGTCTTTGTACTTCCTAGTTGATAACTAGTGTTCCCAATCCATTGTTTTCCCCTCTGACCATTCGTGACTCGTGTTATGCCTTTTCAACGTCGACCACATGAAGTGAAATTCTTTCGTCATGGTCAGTGACATATGCATACTTTGGGTGGTCACTGTGCATTGAAGCCACATTGTGCCACTACATATTGAAGGTTTTTGTACTTGATAGTACATGACTAGTATTCACAAACCATTCCCTCCCACCCTGACCATCTGTGACTCGTGTTGTGAGTTTTCAAAGTTTACCACACTCAGTGACAATATTTGGGCATGGTCAGTGACATATGCCTACTTTGGTTAGTCATCGTGCATGGTCTCCACACCGTGCCACAACATATTGAAGCCCCTTGTGCTTGCTATGTGATACTTGGTGTTCCCAAACCATTGTTTCCCCCTCTGACCATTTGTGACTCGAATTATGAGTTGTCAACGTTGACCACACACAGCGGATTTCTTTGGTCAAAGGCAGTACATATGCCTACTTTGGTTGGTCATTGTACATGGTAGCCACACCGTGCTACTACTGAAAGAAGGTCGTTGTACTTGGTAGTTGAGAACCGATATTCCCATAGCATTGTTTCCTGTCCTGACCGTTCGTGACTTGTATTATGGATGGTCAATGTTGACCACCCATGTTGAAATCATGTGGTCATGATCAGTGACATATGCCTATTTTGGTTGTTTGGTGTGAATATTAGCCACACCGTGCCACTGCGTATTGAAGTTCTTTGTCCTTTCTAGTCAATACATAGGCTTCCCAAACCATTTTCTCTCCCTTTGACCATTTTTGACTCGTGTTATGAGTTGTCAATGTTGACCACACATAGTGGACTTATTCGGTCATAGTCAGTGACGTATGCATCCTTTGGTTGGTCACTGTGCACGCTATCCATACCATGCCACTGCTTGTTGAAGGTCTTTGTACTTCCTAGTTGACAACTAGTGTTCCCAACCCATTGTTTTCCCCTCTGACCATTTGTGACTCGTGTTATTCCTTTTCAACGTTGACCACATGAAGTGAGATTCTTTCGTCATGGTCAGTGACATATGCATACTTTGGGTGATCACTGTGCATTGAAGCCACATTGTGCCACTACATATTGAAGGTTTTTGTACTTGCTAGTACATGACTAGTATTCACAAACCATTCCCTTCCACCCTGACCATTTGTGACTTGTGTTGTGAGTTTTCAAAGTTTACCACACTTAGTGACATTATTTGGTCATGGTCAGTGACATATGCCTACTTTGGTTGGTCATCCTGCATGGTCTCCACACCATGCCATAACTTATTGAAGCCCCTTGTCCTTGCTATGTGATACTTGGTGTTCCCAAACTATTGTTTCCCCCTCTGACCATTTGTGACTCGTATTATGAGCTGTCAATGTTGACCACACACAGCGGATTTCTTTGGTCAAAGGCAGTACATATGCCTACTTTGGTCGGTCATTGTACATGGTAGCCACACCGTGCTACTACTGAATGAAGGTCGTTGTACTTGGTAGTTGAGAACCGATATTCCCATAGCATTGTTTCTTGTCCTGACTATTTGTGACTCGTGTTATGAGTTGTCAATGTTGACCACACACAGCGGATTTCTTTGGTCAAAGGCAGTACATATGCCTACTTTGGTCGGTCATTGTACATGGTAGCCACACCGTGCTACTACTGAATGAAGGTCGTTGTACTTGGTAGTTGAGAACCGATATTCCCATAGCATTGTTTCTTGTCCTGACTATTTGTGACTCGTGTTATGGTTGGTCAACGTTGACCACCCATATTGAAATGATGTGGTCATGATCGGTGACATGTGCATAGTTTGGCTGTTTGGTGTGCATGTTAGCCACACCGTGCCACTACGTATTGAAGTTCTTTGTCCTTTCTAGTCAATACATAGGCTTTCCAAACCATTTTCTCCCCCTCTGCCCTTTGTGACTCGTGTTATGAGTTGTCAATGTTGACCACACATAGTGGACTTATTCGGTCATAGTCAGTGACGTGTGCATCCTTTGGTTGGTCACTGTGCACGCTAGCCATACCGTGCCACTGCTTGTTGAAGGTCTTTGTACTTCCTAGTTGATAACTAGTGTTCCCAACCCATTGTTTTCCCCTCGGACCATTTGTGACTCGTGTTATGCCTTTTCAACGTCGACCACATGAAGTGAAATTCTTTCGTCATGGTCAGTGACATATGCATACTTTGGGTGGTCACTGTGCATTGAAGCCACATTGTGCCACTACATATCAAAGGTTTTTGTACTTGCTAGTACATGACTAGTATTCACAAACCATTCCCTTCCACCCTGACCATTTGTGACTCGTGTTGTGAGTTGTCAAAGTTTACCACACTCAGTGACATTATTTGGTCATGGTCAGTGACATATGCCTACTTTGGTTAGTCATCGTGCATGGTCTCCACACCGTGCCACAACATATTGAAGCCCCTTGTGCTTGCTATGTGATACTTGGTGTTCCCAAACCATTGTTTCCCCCTCTGACCATTTGTGACTCGTATTATGAGTTGTCAACGTTGACCACACACAGCGGATTTCTTTGGTCAAAGGCAGTACATATGCCTACTTTGGTTGGTTATTGTACATGGTAGCCACACCGTGCTACTACTGAATGAAGGTCGTTGTACTTGGTAGTTGAGAACCGATATTCCCATAGCATTGTTTCCTGTCCTGACCGTTCGTGACTTGTGTTATGGTTGGTCAATGTTGACCACCCATGTTGAAATCATGTGGTCATGATCAGTGACATATGCCTATTTTGGTTGTTTGGTGTGAATATTAGCCACACCGTGCCACTACGTATTGAAGTTCTTTGTCCTTTCTAGTCAATACATAGGCTTCCCAAACCATTTTCTCTCCCTTTGACCATTTTTGACTCGTGTTATGAGTTGTCAATGTTGACCACACATAGTGGACTTATTCGGTCATAGTCAGTGACGTATGCATCCTTTGGTTGGTCACTGTGCACGCTAGCCATACCATGCCACTGCTTGTTGAAGGTCTTTGTACTTCCTAGTTGACAACTAGTGTTCCCAACCCATTGTTTTCCCCTCTGACCATTTGTGACTCGTGTTATTCCTTTTCAACGTTGACCACATGAAGTGAGATTCTTTCGTCATGGTCAGTGACATATGCAAACTTTGGGTGATCACTGTGCATTGAAGCCACATTGTGCCACTACATATTGAAGGTATTTGTACTTGCTAGTAGATAACTAGTATTCACAACCCATTACCTTCCACCCTCACCGTTTGTGACTCGTGTTGTGAGTTGTCAAAGTTTACCACACTTAGTGACTTTATTTGGTCATGGTCAGTGACATATGCCTACTTTGGTTGGTCATCGTGCATGGTCTCCGCACCGTGCCACAACGTATTGAAGCCCCTTGTGCTTGCTATGTGATACTTGGTGTTCTCAACCCATTGTTTCCCCCTCTGACCATTTGTGACTCGTATTATGAGTTGTCAACATTCACCACACACAGCGGATTTCTTTGGTCAAAGGCAGAACATATGCCTACTTTGGTCGGTCATTGTGCATGGTAGCCACACTGTGCTACTACCGAAAGAAGGTCGTTGTACTTGGTAGTTGAGAACTGATATTCCCATAGCATTGTTTCCTGTCCTGACCGTTTATGACTCGTGTTATAGTTGGTCGACGTTGACCACCCATATTGAAATTATGTGGTCATGATCAGTGACATATGCCTAGTTTGGTTGTTTGGTGTGCATATTAGCCACACCGTGCCACTACGTATTGAAGTTCTTTGTCCTTTCTAGCCAATACATAGGCTTCCCAATCCAATGTTTTCCCGTCTGACCGTTTGTGACTCGTTTTATGCGTTTTCAACGTTGACCACATGAAGTGAAATTTGTTTGTCATGGCTAGTGACATATGCATACTTTGGTTGGTCACTGTGCATTGAAGCCACATTATGCCACTACATATTGAAGGTACTTGTACTTGCTAGTAGCTAACTAGTAGTCACAAACCATTACCTTCCACCTTGACCATTTGTGACTCGTGTTGTGAGTTGTCAAAGTCTACCACACTTAGTGACATTACTTGGTCATGGTCACTGACATATGCCTACTTTGGTTGGTCATCGTGCATGGTCTCCACACCGTCCCACAATGTATTGAAGCCCCTTGTGCTTGCTATGTGTTTCTTGGTGTTCCCAAACCATTGTTTCCCCCTCTGACCATTTGTGACTCGTATTATGAGTTGTCAGCGTTGACCACACACAGTGGATTTATTTGGTCAAAGGCAGAACATATGCCTACTTTGGTCGGTCATTGTGCATGGTAGCCACACCGTGCTAATACTGACTGATGGTCGTTGTATTTGGTAGTTGAGAACCGATATTCCCATGGTATTGTTTCCTGTCCTGCTCGTTTGTGACTCGTGTTATGGTTGGTCAACATTGACCACCCATATTGAAATTCTGTGGTCATGATGAGTGACATATGCCTAGTTTGGTTGTTTTGTGTGCATATTAGCCACACGGTGCCAATACGTTTTGAAGTTATTTGTCCTTTCTAGTCAATACATAGGCTTCCCAAACCATTGTATCTCCCTCTGACCATTTGTGACTCATGTTATGAGTTGTCAATGTTGACCACACATAGTGGACTTATTCGGTCGTAGTCAGTGACGTATGCATCATTTGGTTGGTCACTGTGCACGCTAGCCATACCGTGCCACTACTTGTTGAAGGTCTTTGTACTTGCTAGTTGATAACTAGTTTCCCCAATCCAATGTTTTCCCCTCAGACCATTTGTGACTCGTATTATGCGTTTTCAACGTTGACCACATGAAGTGAAATTTGTTTGTCATGGCTAGTGACATATGCATACTTTGGTTGGTCACTGTGCATTGAGACCACATTGTGCTACTACATATTGAAGGTATTTGTACTTGCTAGTAGATAACTAGTATTCACAAACCATTAACTTCCACCCTGACCATTTGTGACTCGTGTTCTGAGTTGTCAAAGATTACCACACTTAGTGACTTTATTTGGTCATGGTCAGTGACATATGCCTACTTTGGTTGGTCATCGTGCATGGTCTCCACACCATGGCACAACGTATTGAAGCCCCTTGTGCTTGCTATGTAATACTTGGTGTTCCCAAACCATTGTTTCCCCCTCGGACCATTTGTGACTCGTATTATGAGTTGTCAACATTGACCACACACAGCGGATTTATTTGGTCAAAGGCAGTACATATGCCTACTTTGGTCGGTCATTGTACATGGTAGCCACACTGTGCTACTACCGAATGAAGGTCATTGTACTTGGTAGTTGAGAACCGATATTCCCATTGCATTGTTTCCTGTCCTGACCGTTTGTGACTCGTGTTATGGTTGGTCAATGTTGACCACCCATGTTGAAATTATGTGGTCATGATCAGTGACATATGCCTAGTTTGGTTGTTTGGTGTGCATATTAGCCACACCCTGCCACTACGTATTGAAGTTCTTTGTCCTTTCTAGTCAATACATAGGCTTCCCAAACAATTTTCTCTCCCTCTGACCATTTGTGACTCGTGTTATGAGTTGTCAATGTTGACCACACATAGTGGACTTATTCGGTCATAGTCAGTGACGTATGCATCCTTTGGTTGGTCACTGTGCACGCTAGCCATACCGTGCCACTGCTTGTTGAAGGTCTTTGTACTTCCTAGTTGATAACTGGTGTTCCCAACCCATTGTTTTCTCATGTGACCATTTGTGACTCGTGTTATGCGTTTTCAACGTTGACCACATGAAGTGAAATTCTTTCGTCATGGTCAGTGACATATGCATTATTTAGGTGGTCACTGTGCATTGAAGCCACATTGTGCCACTACATATTGAAGGTATTTGTACTTGCTAGTATATAACTAGTATTCACAGACCAGTACCTTCCACCCTGACCATTTGTGACTCTTGTCGTGAGTTGTCAAAGTTTACCACACTTAGTAACATTATTTGGTCATGGTCAGTGACATATGCCTATTTTGGTTGGTCATCGTGCATGGTCCCCACACCGTGCAACAACGTATTGAAGCCCATTGTGCTTGCTATGTGATACGTGATGTTCCCAAACTATTGTTTCCCCCTTCGACCCTTTGTGACTCGTATTATGAGTTGTCAACGTGGACCACACACAGCGGATTTCTTTGCTCAAAGGCAGTAAATATGCCTACTTTGGTCGGTCTTTGTGCTTGGTAGCCACACCGTGCTACTACTGACTGAAGGTCATTGTACTTCGTAGTTGAGAACCGATATTCTCATAGCATTGTTTCCTCTCCTGACCGTTTGTGACTCGTGTTATGGTTGTTTAATGTTGACCACCCATACTGAAGTTATCTGGTCATGATCAGTGACATATGCCTAGTTTGATTGTTTGGTGTGCATATTAGCCACACCGTGCCACTACGTATTGAAGTTCTTTGTCCTTTCTAGCCAATACATAGGCTTCCCAATCCATTGTTTTCCCATCTGACCATTTGTGACTCGTGTTATGCGTTTTCAACGTTGACCACATGAAGTGAAATTTGTTTGTCATGGTTAGTGACATATGCATACATTCGTTGGTTACTGTGCATCGAAGCCACGTTGTGCCACTACAGATTGAAGGTATTTGTACTTGCTAGTAGATAACTAGTATTCACAACCCATTACCATCCACCCTGACCATTTGTGACTCGTGTTGTGAGTTGGCAAAGGTTACCACACTTAGTGACATTACTTGGTCATGGTCTGTGACATATGCCTTCTTTGGTTTGTCATCGTGCATGGTCTCCACACTGTGCCACAACGTATTGAAGCCCCTTGTGCTTGGTATGTGATACTTGGTGTTCCCAAACCATTGTTTCCCCCTCTGACCACTTGTGACTCATATTATGAGTTGTCAACATTGACCACACAGCGGATTTCTTTGGTCAAAGGAAGTACATATGCCTACTTTGGTCGGTCATTGTGAATGGTAGCCACACCATGCTACTACTGACTGAAGTTCTTTCTACTTGGTAGTTGAGAAACGATATTCCCATAGCATTGTTTCCTGTCCTACCTGTTTGTGACTCGTGTTATGGTTGGTCAACTTTGACCACCCAAGTTAAAATTCTGTGGTCATGATCAGTGACATATGCCTAGTTTGGTTGTTTATGCGCATATTAGCCACACCGTGCCACTACGTATTGAATTTCTTTGTCCATTCTAGTCAATACATAGGCTTCCCAAACCATTGTATCTCCCTCTGACCATTTGTGACTCGTGTTATGAGTTGTCAATGTTGACAGCACATAGTGGACTTATTCGGTCGTAGTCAGTGGTATATGCATCCTTTGGTTGGTCACTCTGCACGCTAGCCATACTGTGCCACTGCTTGTTGATGGTCTTTGTAATTGCTAGTTGATATCTCGTGTCCCCAATCCATTGTTTTCCCCTCTGACCATTTGTGACTCCTGTTATGCGTTTTCAACATTGACCACATACGTGAAACTTGTTCGTCATGGTTAGTGACATATGCATACTTTGGTTGGTCACTGTGCATTGAGGCCACATTGTGCCACTACATATTGAATGTATTTGTACTTGCTAGTAGATAACTAGTATTCACAGCCCATTACATTCCACCCTGACCATTTGTCACTCGTGTTGTGAGTTGTAAAAGTTTACCACACTTAGTGACTTTATTTGGTCATGGTCAGTGACATATGCCTCCTTTGGTTGGTCATCGTGTATGGTCTCCACACCGTGCCACAACGTATTGAAGCCCCTTGTGCTTGCTAACTGATACTTGGTGTTCCCAAACCATTGTTTCCCCCTCTGACCATTGTGACTTGTATTATGAGTTGTCAACGTTGACCACACACAGCGGATTTCTTTGGTCAAAGGCAATACATATGCCTACTTTGGTCTGTCATTGTACATGGTAGCCACACCGTGCTACTACTAAATGAAGTTCGTTGTACTTTGTAGTTGAGAACCAATATTCCCATAGCATTGTTTCCTGTCCTGACCGTTTGTGACTCGTGTTATGGTTGGTCAACGTTGACCACCCATATTGAAATTATGTGGTCATGATCAGTGACATGTGCCTAGTTTGGTTGTTTGGTGTGCACATTAGCCACACCGTGCCACTACGAATTGAAGTTCTTTTTTCTTTCTAATCAATACACACGCTTCCCAAACCATTTTCTNTGAAGGTCGTTGTACTTGGTAGTTGAGAACCGATATTCCCATAGCATTGTTTCCTGTCCTGACCGTTTGTGACTCGTGTTATGGTTGGTCAACGTTGACCACCCATATTGAAATTATGTGGTCATGATCAGTGACATGTGCCTAGTTTGGTTGTTTGGTGTGCACATTAGCCACACCGTGCCACTACGAATTGAAGTTCTTTTTTCTTTCTAATCAATACACACGCTTCCCAAACCATTTTCTCTCCATCTGACCATTTGTGACTCGTGTTATGAGTTGTCAATGTTAACCACACATAGTGGCCTTATTCGGTCGTAGTCAGTGACGTATGCATCATTTGGTTGGTCACTTTGCACGCTAGCCATACCGTGCCACTGCTTGTTGAAGGTCTTTGTACTTCCTAGTTGATAACTAGTATTCCCAACCCATTGTTTTCCCCTCTGACCATGTGTGACTCGTTTTATGCGTTTTCAATGTTGACCACATGAAGTGAAATTCTTTCGTCATGGTAAGTGACATATGCATACTTTGGGTAATCACTGTGAATTGAAGCCACATTGTGCCACTACATATTGAAGGTATTTGTACTTACTAGTAGATAACTAGTATTCACAACCCATTACCTTCCAACCTGACCATTTGTGACTCGTGTTGTGAGTTGTCAAGGTTTCCCACACTTAGTGGCTTTATTTGGTCATGGTCACTGACATATGCCTACTTTGGTTGGTCATCGTGCATGGTCCCCACACCGTGCCACAACGTATTGAAGCCCCTTGTGCTTGCTATGTGATGCGTGGTGTTCCCAAACCATTGTTTCCCCCTCTGAACATTTGTGACTCATATTATGAGTTGTCTACGTGGACCACACACAGCGGATTTTTTTGGTCAAAGGCAGTAAATATGCCTACTTTGGTCGGTCATTGTGCATGGTAGCCACACCGCGCTACTACTGATCGAAGGTCGTTGTACTTGGTAGTTGAGAACCGATATTCTCATAGCATTGTTTCCCCTCCTGACCGTTTGTGACTCATGTTATGGTTGGTCAACGTTGACCACCCATATTGAAATTCCCTGGTCATGATCAGTGACATATGCCTAGTTTGATTGTTCGGTGTGCATATTAGCCACACCGTGCCACTACGTATTGAAGTTCTTTGTCCCTTCTAGCCAATACATAGGCTTTGCAATCCATTGTTCCCCCCTCTGACCATTTGTGACTCGTGTTCTGCGTTTTCAACGTTGACCACATGAAGTGAATTTTGTTCTTCATGGTTAGTGACATATGCATACTTTGGCTGGTCACTGTGCATTGAAGCCACATTGTGCCACTACATATTGAAGGTATTTGTACTTGCTAGTAGATAACTAGTAGTCACAAACCATTACCCTCCACCCTGACCATTTGTGACTCGTGTTGTGAGTTGTCAAAGTTTACCACACTTAGTGACATTACTTGGTCATGGTCAGTGACATATGCCTACATTGGTTGGTCATCGTGAATGGTCTCCACACCGTGCCACAACGTATTGAAGCCCCTTGTGCTTGCTATGTGATACTTGGTGTTCCCAAACCATTGTTTCCCCCTCTTACCATTTGTGACTCGCAATATGAGTTGTCAACGTTGACCACACACAGCGGATTTCCTTGGTCGAAGGCAATACATATGCCTACTTTGGTCGATCAGTGTGCATGGTAGCCACACCGTGCTACTTCTGAATGAAGGTCGTTGTACTTGGTAGTTGAGAACCGATATTCCCATAGCATTGTTTCCTGTCCTGATTGTTTGTGACGCGTGTTATGGTTGGTCAACGTTGACCACCCATATTGAAATTAAGTGGTCATGATCAGTGACATATGCCTAGTTTGGTTGTTTGGAGTGCATATTAGCCACACCATGCCACTACGTATTGAAGTTATTTGTCCTTTCTAGTCAATACATAGGCTACCCAAACCGTTTTCTCTCCCTCTGACCATCTCTGACTCGTGTTATGAGTTGTCAACGTTGACCACCCATATTGAAATTCTCTGGTCATGATCAGTGACATATGCCTATTTTCGTTGTTTGGTGTGCACATTAGCCACACCGTGCCACTACGTATTGAAGTTATTTGTCCTTTCTAGCCAATACATAGGCTTCCCAATCCATTGTTTTCCCCTCTGACCATTTGTGACTCGTGTTATGCGTTTTCAATGTTGACCACATGAAGTTAAAT
The DNA here is from genome assembly GCA_023375785.1 of Penium margaritaceum. NCBI lineage: Eukaryota > Viridiplantae > Streptophyta > Zygnematophyceae > Desmidiales > Peniaceae > Penium > Penium margaritaceum. Next base: position 79,842 of record SZWC01002757.1, read on the forward strand.
TTGTTCGTCATGGTTACTAACATGTGCATACTTTGGTTGGTCACTATGCATTGAAGCCACATTGTGCCACTACATATTGAAGGTTTTTGTACTTTCTAGTAGATAACTAGTATTCACAAACCATTACCTTCCACCCTGACCATTTGTGACTTGTATTGTGAGTTGTCAGAGTTTACCACATTTAGTGACATTACTTGGTCATTGTCAGTGACTTTTGCCTAGTTTGGTTGGTCATCGTGCATGGTCTCCACACCGTGCCACAACGTATTGAAGCCCCTTGTGCTTGCTATGTGATACTTGGTGTTCCCAAACCATTGTTTCCCCCTCTGACCATTTGTGACTCGTATTATGAGTTGTCAATGTTGACCACACACAGCGGATTTCTTTGGTCAAAGGCAGTACATACACCTACTTTGGCCGGTCATTGTGCATGGTAGCCACACCGTGCTACTGCTAACTGAAGCTCGTTATACTTGGTAGTTGAGAACCGATATTCCCATAGCATTGTTTCCTGTCCTGACCGTTTGTGACATGTGTTATGGTTGGTGAACGTTGACCACCCATCTTGAAATTGTGTGGTCATGATCAGTGACATATGCCTACTTTGGTTGTTTGGTGTGCATATTAGCCTTGCCGTGCCACTACGCATTGAAGTTCTTTGTCCTTTCTAGTCAATACATTGGCTTCCCAAACCATTGTCTCTCCATCTCACCATCTGTGACTCGTGTTATGAGTTGTCAATGTTGAACACACATAGTGGACTTATTCGGTCGTAGTCAGTGACGTACGCATCCTTTGGTTGGTCACTGTGCGCGCTAGCCATACCGTGCCAGTGCTTGTTGAAGGTCTTTGTACTTCCTAGTTGATAACTAGTGTTCCCGATCCATTGTTTTCCCCTCTGAACATTTGTGACTCGTGTTATGCATTTTCAACGTTGACCACATGAAGTGAAATTATTTCGTCATGTTCAGTGACATATGCATACTTTGGTTGGTCATTGTGCATTGAAGCCACATTGTGCCACTACATATTGAAGGTATTTGTACTTGCTAGTAGATAACTAGTATTCACAAACCATTACCTTCCACCCTGACTATTTGTGACTCGTGTTGTGAGTTGTCAAAGTTTACCACACTTAGTGACATTGTTTGGTCATGGTCAGTGACATATGCCTACTTTGGTTGGTCATCGTGCATGGTCTCCACACTGTGCCACAACGTATTGAAGCCTCTGTGCTTGCTATGTGGTACTTTGTATTCCCAACCCGTTTTTTCCACCTCTCAACATTTGTGACTCGTATTATGAGTTGTGAACGTTGACCACACACAGCGGATTTCTTTGGTCAAAGGCAGTACATATGTCTATTTTGGTCTGTCATTGTACATGGTAGCCACACCGTGCTACTACTGAATGAAGGTCGTTGTTCTTGGTAGTTGAGAACCGATATTCCCATAGCATTGTTTCCTGTCCTGACCGTTTGTGACTCGTGTTATGGTTAGTTAACGTTGACCACCCATATTGAAATTCTCTGGTCATTATCAGTGACATATGCCTATTTTGATTGTTTGGTGTGCATATTAGCCACACCGTGCCACTAGGTATTGAATTTGTTGTCCTTTCTAGCAAATACATAGGCTTCCCAATGCATTGTTTTCCCCTCTAACCATTTGGGACTCGTGTTATGCGTTTTAACGTTGACCACATGAAGTGAAATTTGTTGGTCATGGTTAGTGACATATGCATACTTTGGTTGGTCACTATGCATTGAAGCCACATTGTGCCACTACATATTGAAGGTGTTTGTACTTGCTAGTAGATAACTAGTATTCACAAACCATTACCTTCCACCCTAACCATTTGTGACTTGTGTTGTGAGTTGTCAGAGTTTACCACACTTAGTAACATTACTTGGTCATGGTCAGTGACATATGCCTACTTTGGTTGGTCATCCTGCATGGTCTCCACACCGTGCCACAATTTATTGCAGCCCCTTGTGCTTGCTATGTGATGCTTGGTGTTCCGAAACCATTGTTTCCCCCTCTGACCATTTGTGAGTCGCATTATGAGTTGTCAACGTTGACCACACACAGCGGATTTCTTTGGTCGAAGGCAGTACATATGCCTACTTTGGTCAGTCATTGTGCATGGTAGCCACACCGTGCTACTGCTGACTGAAGGTTGTTGTACTTGAAAGCTGAGAACCGATATTCCCATAGCATTGTTAGCTGTCCTAACCGTTTGTGACTCGTGTTATGGTTGGTCAACGTTGACCACCCATCTTGAAATTCTGTGGTCATGATCAGTGACATATGCCTTCTTAAGTTGTTTGGTGTGCATATTAGCCTCACCGTGCCACTACGCATTGAAGTTCTTTGTCCTTTCTAGTCAATACATAGGCTTCCCAAACCAATGTCTCTCCCTCTTACCATTTGTGACTCGTGTTATGAGTTGTCAATGTTGACCACACATAGTGGACTTATTCGGTCGTAGTCAGTGACGTATGCATCCTTTGGTTGGTCACTGTGCACGCTAGCCATACTGTGCCAGTGCTTGTTGAATGTCTTTGTACTTCCTAGTTGATAACTAGTGTTCCCAATCCATTGTTTTCCCCTCTGACCATTTGTGACTCGTGTTATGCATTTTCAACGCTGACCACATGAAGTGAAATTATTTCGTCATGTTCAGTGACATATGCATACTTTGGTTGGTCACTGTGCATTGAAGCCACATTGTGCCACTACATATTGACGGTATTTGTACTTGCTAGTAGATAACTAGTATTCACAAACCATTACCTTCCACCCTGACCATTTGTGACTCGTGTTGTGAGTTGTCAAAGTTTACCACACTTAGTGACATTATTTGGTCATGGTCCGAGACATATGCCTACTATGGTTGGTCATCGTGCATGGTCTCCACACCGTGCCACAACGTATTGAAGCCCCCAGTGCTTGCTATGTGATACTTGGTGTTCCCAACCCATTGTTTCCCCCTCGGACCATCTGTGACTTGTATTATGAGTTGTCAACGTTGACCACACACAGCGGATTTCTTTGGTCAAAGGCAGTACATATGTCTTTTTTGGTCAGTCATTGGACATCGTAGCCACAACGTGCTACTACTGAATGAAGGTCGTTGTACTTGGTAGTTGAGAACCGATGTTCCCATAGCATTGTTTCCTGTCCTGACCGTTTGTGACTTGTGTTATGGTTGGTCAACGTTGACAACCCATATTGAATTTCTCTGGTCATGATCAGTGACATATGCCTATTTTGATTGTTTGGTGTGCATATTAGCCACACCGTGCCACTACGCATTGAAATTATTTTTCCTTTCTAGCCAATACATAGGCTTCCCAATCCATTGTTTTCCCCTCTGACCATTTGTGACTCGTGTTATGCATTTTCAACGTTGACCACATGAAGTGAAATTTGTTCGTCATGGTTAGTGACATATGCATACTTTGGTTGGTCACTGTGCATTGAAGCCACATTGTGCCACTACATATTGAAGGTATTNGCATATTAGCCACACCGTGCCACTACGTATTGAAGTTCTTTGTCCTTTCTAGCCAATACATAGGCTTCCCAATCCATTGTTTTCCCCTCTGACCATTTGTGACTCGTGTTATGCATTTTCAACGTTGACCACATGAAGTGAAATTTGTTCGTCATGGTTAGTGACATATGCATACTTTGGTTGGTCACTATGCATTGAAGCCACATTGTGCCACTACATATTGAAGGTGTTTGTACTTGCTAGTAGATAACTAGTATTCACAAACTATTACCTTCCACCCTGACCATTTGTGACGTGTGTTGTGAGTTGTCAGAGTTTACCACACTTAGTGAAATTACTTGGTCATGGTCAGTGACATATGCCTACTTTGGTTGGTTATCGTGCATGGTCTCCACACCGTGCCACAACGTATTGAAGCCCCCTGTGCTTGCTATGTGATACTTGGTGTTCCCAAACCATTGTTGCCCCCTGTGATCATTTGTGACTCGTATTATGAGTTGTCAACGTTGACCACACACAACGGATTTCTTTGGTCAAAGGCAGTACATATGCCTACTTTGGTCGGTCATTGTGCATGGTAGCCACACCGTGCTACTGCAGACAGAAGGTCGTTGTACTTGGTAGCGGAGAACCGATATTCCCATAGCATTCTTTCCTGTCCTGACTGTTTGTGACTCGTGTTATGGTTGATCAACGTTGACCACCCATCTTGAAATTATGTGGTCATGATCAGTGACATATGCCTAACTTGGTTTTTTGGTGTGCATATTAGCCTTACCGTGCCACTACGCATTGAAGTTCTTTGTCCTTCCTAGTCAATACATAGGCTTTCAAAACCATTGTCTCTCCCTCTGACCATTTGTGACTCGTGTTATGAGTTGTCAATGTTGACCACACATAGTGGACTTATTTGGTCTTAGTCAGTGACGTATGCATCCTTTGGTTTGTCACAGTGCACGCTAGCCATACCGTGCGAGTGCTTGTTGAATGTCTTTGTACTTCCTAGTTGATAACTAGTGTTCCCAATCCATTGTTTTTCCCTCTGACCATTTGTGACTCGTGTTATGCGTTTTCAATGCTGACCACATGAAGTGAAATTCTTTCGTCATGTTCTGTGACATATGCATACTTTGGTTGGTCACTATGCATTGAAGCCACATTGTGTCACTACATATTGAAGGTATTTGTATTTTCTAGTAGATAACTAGTATTCACAAAGCATTACCTTCCACCCTGACCATTTGTGAATCGTGTTGTGAGTTGTCAAAGTTTACCACAGTTAGTGACATCATTTGGTCATGGTCAGTGACATACGCCTACTTTGGTTGGTCATCGTGCATGGTCTCCACACCGTGCCACAACGTATTTAAGCCCCTCTGCTTGCTATGTGATTCTTGGTGTTCCCAACCCATTGTTTCCCCCTCTGACCATTTGTGACTTGTATTATGAGTTGTCAACGTTGACCACACACAGTGGACTTCTTTGGTCAAAGGCAGTACATATGTCTATTTTGGTCGGTCATTGTACATGGTAGCCACACCGTGCTCCTACTGAATGAAGGTCGTTGTACTTGGTAGTTGAGAACCGATATTCCCATAGCATTGTTTCGTGTCCTGACCGTTTGTGACTCGTGTTATGGTTGGTCAACGTTGACCACCCATATTGAAATTCTCTGGTCATGATCAGTGACATATGCCTGTTTTGATTGTTTGGTGTGCATATTAACCACACCGTGCTACTATGTATTAAAGTTATTTGTCCTTTCTAGCCAATACATAGTCTTCCCTATCCTTTTTTTCCCCTCTGACCATTTGTGACTCGTGTTATGCGTTTTCAACGTCGACCACATGAAGTGAAATTTGTTCGTCATGGTTAGTGACATATGCATACTTTGGTTGGTCACTATGCATTGAAGCCACATTGTGCCACTACATATTGAAGGTGTTTGTACTTGCTAGTAGATAACTAGTATTCACAAACCATTACATTCCACCCTGACCATTTGTGACTTGTGTTGTGAGTTGTCAGAGTTTACCACACTTAGTGACATTACTTGGTCATGGTCAGTGACATATGCCTACTTTGGTTGGTCATCCTGCATGGTCTCCACACCATGCCACAACGTTTTGAAGCCCCTTGTGCTTGCTATGTGATACTTGGTGTTCCCAAACCATTGTTTCCCCCTATAACCATTTGTGACTCGTATTATGAGTTGTCAACGTTGACCACACAGAGCGGATTTCTTTGGTCAAAGGCAGTACATATGCCTACTTTGGTCGGTCATTGTGCATGGTAGTCACACCGTGCTACTGCTGACTGAAGGTTGTTGTACTTGGTAGTTAAGAACTGATATTCCCATAGCATTGTTTCCTGTCCTGACCGTTTGTGACTCGTGTTATGGTTGGTCAACATTGACCACCCATATTGAAATTATGTGGTCATGATCAGTGACATATGGCTACTTTGGTTGTTTGGTGTGCATATTAGCCTCACCGTGGCACTACGCATTGAAGTTCTTTGTCCTTTCTAGTCAATACATAGGCTTCCCAAACCATTGTCTCTCCCTCTCACCATTTGTGACTCGTGTTATGTGTTGTCAATGTTGACCCCACATAGTGGACTTATTCGGTCGTAGTCAGTGACGTATGCATCCTTTGGTTGGTCACTGTGCACGATAGCCATACCGTGCCAGTGGTTGTTGAAGGTCTTTGTACTTCCTAGTTGATAAGTAGTGTTCCCAATCCATTTTTTTCCCCTCTGACCATTTGTGACTCGTGTTATGCGTTTTCAACGTTGACCACATGAAGTGAAATTATTTCGTCATGTTCAGTGACATGTGCATACTTTGGTTGGTCACTGTGCATTTAAGCCACATTGTGCCACTACATATTGAAGGTATTTGTACTTGCTAGTAGATAACTAGTATTCAAAAATCATTACCTTCCACCCTGACCATTTGTGACTCGTGTTGTGAGTTGTCAAAGTTCACTACACTTAGTGACATTATTTGGTCATGATCAGTGACATATGCCTACTTTGGTTGGTCATCGTGCATGGTCTCCACAGCGTGCCACAACGTATTGAAGCCCCCTGTGCTTGTTATGTGATGCTTGGTGTTCCCAACCCATTGCTTCCCCCTCTGACCATTTGTGACTCGTATTATGAGTTGTCAACGTTTACCACACTCAACGGATTTCTTTGGTCAAAGGCACTACATTTGTCTATTTTGGTCGGTCATTGTACATGGTAGCCACACCGTGCTACTTCTGAATGAAGGTCGTTGTACTTGGTAGTTGAGAACCAATATTCCCATAGCATTGTTTCCTGTCTTGACTGTTTGTGACTCGTGTTATGGTTGGTCAACGTTGACCACCCATATTGAAATTATGTGGTCATGATCAGTGACATATACCTAGTTTGGTTGTTTGGTGTGCATATGAGCCACACTGTGCCACTATGTATTGAAGTTCTTTGTCCTTTCTAGTCAAAACACAGGCTTCCCAAACCATTTTCTCTCCCTCTGACCATTTTTGACTCGTGTTATGAGTTGTCAATGTTGACCACACCTAGTGGACTTATTCGGTGGTAGTGAGTGACGTATGCATCCTTTGGTTGGTCACTGTGCATGCTAGCCATACTGTGCCACTGCTTGTTTAAGGTCTTTGTTCTTCCTAGTTGATAACTAGTGTTCGCAACCCATTGTTTTCCCCTCTGACCATTTATGACTCGTGTTTTGCGTTTTCAACGTTGACCACATGAAGTGAGATCCCTTCGTCATGGTCAGTGACATATGCATACTTTGGATGGTCACTGTCATTGAAGCCACATTGTGCCACTACATATTGAAGGTATTTTTACTTGCTAGTAGATAACTAGTATTCACAAACCATAACCTTCCATCCTGACCATTTGTGACTCGTGTTGTGAGTTGTCAAAGTTTACCACACTTAGCGACATTATTTGGTCATGGTCAGTGACATATGCCTACTTTGGTTGGTCATCGTGCATGGTCCCCACACCGTGCCACAACGTATTGAAGCCCCTTGTGCTTGCTATGTGATACCTGGTGTTCCCAAACCATTGTTTCCCCGTCTAACCATTTGTGACTCGTATTATGAGTTGTCAACGTTGACCACACACAGCGGATTTCTTTCGTCAAAGGAAGTAAATATGCCTACTTTGGTCGGTCATTGTGCATGGTAGCCACATGGCGCTACTAGTGACTGAAGGTCATTGTACTTGGTCTTTGAGAACCGATATTATCATAGCATTGTTTCCTCTCCTGACCGTTTGTGACTCGTGTTATGGCTGGTCAACGTTGACCACCCATATTGAAATTCTCAAATCATGATCAGTGACATATGCCTAGTTTGATTGTTTGGTGTGCATAATAGCCACACCGTGCCATTACGTATTGAAGTTCTTTGTCCTTTGTAGCCAATACATAGGCTTCCCAATCCATTGTTTTCCCCTCTGACCATTTGTGACTCGTGTTATGCGTTTTCAATGTTGACCACATGAAGTGAAATTCTTTCGTCATGTTCAGTGACATATGCATACTTTGGTTGGTAACTGTGCATTGAAGCCACATTGTGCCACTACATATTGAAGGTATTTGTACTTGCTAGTAGATAACTAGTATTCACAAACCATTACCTTCCACCCTGAACATTTTTGACTCGTGTTGTGAGTTGTCAAAGTTTACCACATTTAGTGACATTACTTGGTCATGTTCAGTGACATATGCATACTTTGGTTGGTCATCATGCATGGTCTCCACACCGTGCCACAACATATTGAAGCCCGTTGTGCTTGCTATGTGATACTTGGTGTTCACAAACCATTGTTTCCCCCTCTGACCATTAGTGACTCGTATTATGAGTTGTCAACGTTGACCACACACAGCGGATTTCTTTGGTCAATGGCAGTACATATGCCTACTTTGGTTGGTCATTGTGCATGGTAGCCACACCGTGCTACTACTGACTTAAGTTCGTTGTCCTTGGTAGTTGTGAACCGATATTCCCATGGCATTGTTTCCTGTCCTGACCGTTTGTGACTCGTGTTATGGTTGGTCAACGTTGACCACCCATATTGAAATTCTGTGTTCATGATCAGTGACATATGCCTAGTTTGGTTGTTTGGTGTGGATATTAGCCACAACGTGCCACTGCGTATTGAAGTTCTTTGTCCATTCTAGTCAATACATAGGCTTCCTAAACCACTGTCTCTTCCTGTGACCATTTGTGACTCGTGTTATGAGTTGTCAATGTTGACCGCACATAGTGGACTTATTCGGTCGTAGTCAGTGACGTATGCATCCTTTGGCTGGTCACTGTGCACGCTAGCCATACCGTGCCACTACTTGTTGAAGATCTTTGTACTTCCTAGTTGATAACTAGTGTTCCCAATCCATTGTTTTTCCCTCTGAACATTTGTGACTCGTGTTATGCGTTTTCAACGTTGACCACATGAAGTGAAATTCTTTCGTCATGGTCGGTGACATATGCATACTTTGGGTGGTCACTATGCATTGAAGCCACATTGTGCCACTACATATTGAAGGTATTTGTACTTGCTAGTAGATAACTACTATTCACAAACCATTACCTTTCAACCTGACCATTTGTGACTGGTGTTGTGAGTTGTCAGAGTTCACCACACTTAGTGACATTATTTGGTCATGGTCGGTGACATATGCCTACTTTGGTTGGTCATCGTGCATGGTCTCCACACCGTGCCACAACGTATTGAAGCCCCTTGTGCTTGCTATGTGATACTTGGTGTTTCCAAACCATTGTTTCCCCCTCTGACCATTTGTGACTTGTATTATGAGTTGTCAACGTTGACCACACACAGCGGATTTCTTTGGTCAAAGGCAGTACATACGCCTACTTTGGTTGGTCATTGTACATGGTAGCCACACCGTGCTACTACTGAATGAAGGTCGTTGTACTTGGAAGTTGAGAACCGATATTTCCATATCATTGCTTCCTGTCCTGACTGTTTTTTACTCGTGTCATGGTTGGTCAAAGTTGACCACCCATATTGAAATTATGTGGTTATGATCAGTGACATATGCCTAGTTTGGTTGTTTGGTGTGCATAATAGCCACACTGTGCCACTACGTATTGAAGTTCTTTGTCCTTTCTAGTCAATACACAGGCTTCCCAAACCATCTTCTCTCCCTCTGACCATTAGTGACTCGTGTTATGAGTTGTCAATGTTGACCACACATAGTGGACTTATTCGGTCGTAGTGAGTGACGTATGCATTCTTTGGTTGGTCACTGTGCACGCTAGCCATTCTGTGCTATTGCTTGTTGAAGGTCTTTGTACTTCCTTGTTGATAACTAGTGTTCCCAACCCATTTTTATACCCCTCTGACAATTTGTGACTCGTGTTATGCGTTTTCAACGTTGACCACATTAAGTTAAATTCTTTCGTCATGGTCAGTGACATATGCATACTTTATGTGGTCACTGTGCATTGAAGCCACATTGTGCCACTACATATTGAAGGTATTTGTACTTGCTAGTAGATAACTAGTTTTCACAAACCATTCCTTTCCACCCTGACCATTTGTGACTCTTGTTGTGAGTTGTCAAAGTTTACCACACTTAGTGACATTATTTGGTCATGGTCAGTGACGTATGCCTACTTTGGTTGGTCATCGTGCATGGTCCCGACACCGTACCACAACGTATTGAAGCCCCTTGTGCTTGCTATGTGATACGTGGTGTTCCCGAACCGTTGTTTCCCCCTCTGACCATTTGTGACTCGTATTATGAGTTGTCAACGTGGACCACACACAGCGGATTTCTTTGGTCAAAGGCAGTAAATATGCCTACTTTGGTCGGTCATTGTGCATGGTAGCCACACCGCGCTACTTCTGACCAAAGATAATTTTACTTGGTATTTGAGAACCGATATTCTCATAGCATTGTTTCCTCCCCTGGCCGTTTGTGACTCGTGTTATGGTCGGTCAACGTTGACCACCCATATTGAAATTCTTTGGTCATGATCAGTGACATATGCCTACTTTGATTGTTTGGTGTGCATATTAGCCACACCGTGCCACTATGTATTGAAGTTCTTTCTCCTTTATAGCCAATAAATAGGCTTCCCAATCCATTGTTTTCCCCTCAGACCATTTGTGACTCGTGCTATGCATTTTCAGCGTTGACCACATGAAGTGAAATTTGTTCGTCATGGTTAGTGACATATGCATACTTTGGTTGGTCACTGTGCATTGAAGCCACATTGTGCCACCGCATATTGAAGGTATTTGTACTTGCTAGTAGATAACTAGTAGTCACAAACCATTGCCTTCCGCCCTGACCATTTGTGGCTCGTGTTGTGAGTTGTCAAAGTTTACCACACTTAGTGACATTACTTGGTCATGGTCAGTGACATATGCCTACTTTGGTTGGTCATCGTGCATGGTCTCCACACCGTGCCATAAGAAATTAAAGCCCCTTGTGCTTGCTATGTGATACTTGGTGTTCCCAAACCACTGCTTCCCCCTCTGACCATTTGTGACTTGTATTATGAGTTGTCAACGCTGACCACACACAGCGGATTTCTTTGGTCAAAGGCAGAACATATGCCTAATTTGGTCGGTCATTCTGCATGGTAGCCATTCCGTGCTACTACTGACTGAAGGTCGTTGTACTTGGTAGTTGATAACCGATATTCCCATAGTATTGTTTCTTGTCCTGCCCGTTTGTGACTCGTCTTATGGTTGGTCAATGTTGACCACCCATATTGAAATTCAGTGGTCATGATCAGTGACATATGCCTAGTTTGGTTGTTTGGTGTGCATGTTAGCCACACCGTGCCACTACGTATTGACGTTCTTTGTCCTTTTAAGTTCATACACAGGCTTCCCAAACCATTTTATCTCCCTCTGACCATTTTTTACTTGTGTTATGAGTTGTCAATGTTGACCACACATACCGGAATTCTTCGGTCGCAGTCAGTGACGTATGCATCCTTTGGTTGATCACTGTGCACGCTAGCCATACGGTGCCACTTCTTGTTGAAGGTCTTTGTACTTCCCAGTTGATAACTAGTGTTCCCAACCCATTGTTTTCCCCTCTGACCATTTGTGACTTGTGTTATGCGTTTTCAACATTGACCACATATGTGAAATTTGTTCGTCATGGTTAGTGACATATGCATACTTTGGTTGGTCACTGTGCATTGAGGCCACATTGTGCCACTACATATTGAAGGTATTAGAACTTGCTAGTAGATAACTAGTATTCACAAACCATTACCTTCCACCCTGACCATTTGTGACTCGTGTTGTGAGTTGTCAAAGTTTACCACACTTAGTGACTTTATTTGGTCATGGTCAGTGACATATGCCTATTTTGGTTGGTCATCGTGCATGGTCTCCACACCGTGCCACAACGTAACGATGCCCCTTGTGCTTGCTATGTGATACCTGGTGTCCCCAAACCATTGTTTCCCCCTCTGACCATTTGTGACTCGTATCATGAGTTGTCAACGTTGACCACACACAGCGGATTTATTTGGTCAAAGGCAGTACATATGCCTACTTTGGTCGGTCATTGTACATGGTAGCCACACCGTGCTACTACTGAATGAAGTTCGTTGTACTTGGTAGTTGAGAACCGATATTCCCATAGCATTGTTTCCTGTCCTAACCGTTTGTGACTCGTGTTATGGTTGGTCAACGTTGACCACCCATATTGACATTATGTGGTCATGATCAGTGACATATGCCTAGTTTGGTTGTTTGGTGTGCATAGTAGCTACACCGTGCCACTACGTATTGAAGTTCTCTGTGCTTTCTAGTCAACACATAGGCTTCCCAAACCATTTTCTCTCCCTCTGACCATCTGTGACTCGTGTTATGAGTTTACAATGTTGACCACATATAGTGGACTTATTCGGTCGTAGTCAGTGACGTATGCATCCTTTGGTTGGTCACTGTGCACGCTAGCCATACCGTGCCACTGCTTGTTGAAGGTCTTTGTACTTGCTAGTTGATAACTAGTGTCCCCATTCCATTGTTTTCCCCTCTGACCATTTGTGACTCGTGTTATGCATTTTCAACGTTGACCACATGAAGTGAAATTTGTTCGTCATGGTTAGTGACATATGCGTACTTTGGTTGGTCACTGTGCATTGAATCCACATTGTGCCACTACATACTGAAGGTATTTGTACTTGCTAGTAGATAACTAGTAGTCACAAACCATTACCTTCCACCCTGACCATTTGTGACTCGTGTTGTGAGTTGTCAAAGTTTACCACACTTAGTGACATTACTTGGTCATGGTCAGTGACATATGCCTACTTTGGTTGGTCATCGTGCATGGTTTCCACACCGTGCCACAACGTATTGAAGCCCGTTGTGATTGCTATGTGATACTTGGTGTTCCCAAACCATTGTTTCCCCCTCTGACCATTTGTGACTCGTATTATGAGTTGTCAACGTTGACCACACACAGCGGATTTCTTTGGTGAAAGGGAGTAAATATGCATACTTTGGTCGGTCATTGTGCATGGTAGCCACACCGCGCTACTACTGACTGAAGATCATTGTACTTGGTAGTTGAGAACCGATATTCTCATAGCATTGTTTCCTCTCCTGACCGTTTGTGACTCGTGTTATGGTTGGTCAACATTGACCACCCATATTGAAATTATCTGGTCATGATCAGTGACATATGCCTAGTTTGATTGTTTGGAGTGCATATCAGCCACACCGTGCCACTATGATTTAAGTTATTTGTCCTTTCTAGCCAATACATAGGCTTCCCAATCCATTGTTTTCCCCTCTGACCATTTGTGACTCGTGTTATGCGTTTTCAACGTTGACCACATGAAGTGAAATTTGTTCGTCATGGCTAGTGACATATGCATACTTAGGTTGGTCACTGTGCATTGAAGCCACATTGTGCTACTACATATTGAATGTATTTGTACTTGCTAGTAGATAACTAGTATTCACAAACCATTACCTTCCACCCTGACCATTTGTGACTCGTGTTGTGAGTTGTTAAAGTTTACCACACTTAGTGACATTACTTGATCATGGTCAGCAACATATGCCTACTTTGGTTGGTAATTGTGCATGGTCTCCACACCGTGCCACAACGTATTGAAGCCCCTTGTGCTTGCTATGTGATACTTGGTGTTCCCAAACCATTGTTTCCCCCTCTGACCATTTGTGACTCGTATTATGAGTTGTCAACGTTGACCACACACAGCGGATTTCTTTCGTCAAAGGCAGTACATATGCCTACTTTGGTCGGTCATTGTGCATGGTAGCCACACCGCGCTACTACTGACTAAAGGTCGTTGTACTTGGTAGCTGAGAACCGATATTTGCATAGCATTGTTTCCTGCCGTGCCCGTTTGTGACTCGTGTTATGGTTGGTCAACATTGACCACCCATATTGAAATTCTGCGGTCATGATCTGTGACATATGCCTAGTTTGGTTGTTTGGTGTGCATATTAGCCACACCGTGCCACTACGTATTGAAGTTCTTTGTCCTTTCTAGTCAATACATAGGCTTCCCAAACCATTGTATCTCCCTCTGACCATTTGTGACTCGTGTTATGAGTTGTCAATGTTGACCACACATAGTGGACATATTCGGTCGTAGTCAGACGTATGCATCCTTTGGTTGGTCACTGTGCACGCTAGCCATACCGTGCCACTGCTTGTTGAAGGTCTTTGTACTT